>BQNB010042347.1:0-46182 GCA_026074375.1 Tanacetum coccineum | reverse complement strand
ATAGTTTCCCCTTTTTACTATAGGAGTTTCTCTTGGTCCGGTGTTCCTATTGGGATTGTCAGTATTTACCATGGTAGCAACTTGTACTTCCAGAGCAGCAGCAACACTATCAACAACTAGTTTGCCGGATGGCAGCCTGAGTCATAGCTGGTGCTGCAGATGTTGATGTTCTCTTGGGAGGCATCTATCAATACAACACATGATAAGAATCCATAAAATGATATAGTCATATCACAAGTTAAGGTATAATGTAAAGACTTGTTTAAGTTTTTAAGTTCTTTGGTAATACATTGCAGGATACAACGGAAATTTTGAAATTTAAGACTTCCAGAGATAGATACGGAGATAATGAAGTGAGTGATCCAATAGGAGGCTTAGTGTTTAAAGGTTTAAGAAAATCGGATGGTAAAAGAATCATAGTATCTCGATTATAAGATATTGATGTATTCTGACTACAGGATTTAAGGATAGACAGTCTACGACTTACACAATTGGTATTATGTAAGCAACGAGGTTATAACGGGATCTCTATTTTGTTAAATTACCTTGTCTATATTATTTTTCATAAACAAACTTTGACACATAAGTGTCATTATTTATACCATACGTCTAGTGGTTAGATTCTAGAAATCTGTAAATGACACAAATCTAATCTGGTGGTTCTCCCTTGTTTTTTTTGAGTTCTTGAATCTCGTTCAGAAGACCCTTGATGACAAACTTGGATATTCTCAATGATTATTTCTAGAGATGAATACTTTCACAAGCATCTGACTCCTTACCTTCCTCAAAGGATGTTCACTTTCCCAGTGGTCGTTGTAGGATTCACATGATGAGTTTATCTAACTCTGCGAAGTTTGACTTATTCAAAGGTGAGGTCTGGTGGTGTGTAGGTGACCGTAAACTGGTGGATGAAGATCCTACGATGAGAAGGAGTTATTGAAATATGAGTGATTCAACAAGAGTTTTATATAATTTATTAAATTACGACATTTTCAATATTACAACAATTAATTATATAAAAGTAGTTTTATATAATTTATTAAATATATTAAATGTTACTGTTCATCAGTGACTTAATATTTACAAATATGATATTTTGATATATCATTCAAATACGAAACCACGGATATAAAGAATATGCAAAACGGAAATTGAAAACGAAATAAAGATTATGTTTATAATAAAAACTTATGCTCACTATTTTATAACTTGTGCATTATTTTGTATAATCAATTAAACTAGATTATATTATTATTAAATGTGTGATAAATTATTTACTTTTATTAAACGAATAAGTGTTGAACAATTTTATATATTTTACAATTACGGACTTTCATGTATACAATATTTTTACAAATGCACAAACTCTATTGTTTAATTTATAAATTATAACACAACACTTCTAGGTGGTGATTAACTATATAGATTCTTATATGTGGTTATAGTTATTCATAGTACATGGTATTATACGACCTATTTTTATTTTGGTTGTCACTTCAGATTTCGCTTGTTCGATTCACATTCACTTGATTCATTTCATTCTTACACTTTACCAAGGCTAAGGTGAGTTCATAGCCCCATGTTTTACTATATCAATGATTTACAACTTTTGGGGTGAGAAACATGCTTTGTTTTACAAATTGGACGTAAGTGTACATTTTATCATGATTACGTGTTTGCCTAAGTAGCGATAACCCTCAGAGCCCATTATCATGAACTGTCAATTACTTTGTGTGAGCGCGAATGTTATAAATAGATCTATTTGGGGTTGACATCCCCATCCGGGTGAGTAGCTCTCACTGGTGTCACGGAGTGAACCAACGGATGTATACCATGTCGGATTCGGATGTTGCGGGTTAGAACATCATCACGGGCAATGTAGGCAATTTATATTGCAATTCATACATGTCGAGCTTCGGTGTCATGAGCTTAGGGAAACGTAATTACATTTTGTGATGTTTGCATCTGTTGCATTATCATACACTTGAAAATCTTACGGTCCTACATTACATTTTACATAAACCTATGAATTCACCAACTTTATGTTGACGTTTTAAGCATGTTTTTCTCAGGTCAATGAGGCACGAGGTGCTAAGGATACATTGGGATAGTCTTTTGGGAGTCATGCATTAAAGATTTGGAGTCATTACATGTTGGGATATTGTTATGATCTAAAATCTTTGTTATCAAGTGTTGAACAATTTAAGCCGTTGTGCTTTGTATTAAACAATTTCAATAAATCCAATGTATCGTATTTTAAACGACTCTTTTAGAGGTCGTTCTCATATCTTGTGCTATTGATCTATAATGTAACGCTCCCGGATACTCATATTCCGCTGCGACCCAATTTGGGGGTGTTACAGATTGGTATCTAGAGCCAAGGTTATAGAGAACCAGGTCAAATGTTTTTACTTGGACTATAACCGTTTTCAAACATTGCATCATAAAAAGGGATTTTTATGGGACATTCATTCATACGTCACTTGTTGCATTAGTTGGGTATACTAGATGCTGCATGGTTCTCATACGTGTTTATAATATATTAAGTATATTATTATTAGTCTTATATATGTACTAATGTAAACTCTGTTTGAGTGTTACAGATACAGTCATGTCATCGGATTCGGCATCATCCGAGGTTACATATACGTCTATATCATCGCATGGAGACCCGCTAGCTTGGGCTGTAGACTTCTTCAGACTCCAGGAGCCCGACTCACCGGAGGCTGCACCGGCATCACCAGACTACGTGCCTGGCCCTGAGGAGCCAGAGCAGGCACCGCTCTCGCCAGATTACGTGTCGGGACCAGAGTACCCCGAGTACTTGGCCCCATCTGATGAGGAGGTTCCCGTGGAGGATCAGCCTTATGCTGTTGTTGATTCACCTATAGCCTTATCTCCAAGCTACGTTGCTGACTCGGATCCCGAGGAGGATCCTGAGGAGGACTCTGAGGATGGTCCAGTAGACTATCCAGCTAATGGAGGTGACGGCGATGATGATGACTCCTCTAATGATGACGAGGAGGAGGAGGCTTCTGAGGAGGGGGAGGCTAAGGAGGAGGAGGAGGAGCATCTAGCTCCGGCCGACTCTGTTGTTGCACCCATTGTTGACCATGTCCCCTCTCCTGAGGAGATAGAGCCATTTGAGACTGATGAGTCTGCACCTACATCTAGATCACCTCAAACTATAGTCCCTTTTTCTCAGACACATCTCCATAGGGCACGGAAGACTGTCAGACTTGGGCCACCGATGTCACCATCTATAGAGGCATGCATTGCTGAGTATGTTGTCGCACCTACACCACCATCACCACCACCATCTCCACTATCACCTTGGCCATCTCCATTACCTCAGATTCCTTCACCACCACTACCACCTCTACCATCATCACTACATTTACCACCACATGTACCTACATCATTACCATCACCATCATCACCACTACCACCACTACCACCACTACTACCCTCATTGTTCATACCACCACTAGTCGACCATAGGGAGGATACTCTCGAGGCCGAGTTACCACCTCGTAAGAGGTTATGTCTAACTGCTCTCACATCGAGGTATGAGGTGGGGGAGAGTTCGACTGCTACTCCTAGACCTGCTGGAAGTCATGGGATAGACTATGGGTTTATCGGTACTCTGGATGCCGAAAGCAGACGTTAGAGAGCCGAAGAGGTCGGTTGTAGTATTAGAGATAATTGGGTAGACC
Organism: Tanacetum coccineum; assembly: GCA_026074375.1. Classification (NCBI taxonomy): domain Eukaryota; kingdom Viridiplantae; phylum Streptophyta; class Magnoliopsida; order Asterales; family Asteraceae; genus Tanacetum; species Tanacetum coccineum. The sequence continues at coordinate 42,466 of BQNB010042347.1, read as the reverse complement.
CAAGAGAGGCTGGCGAGGAGATAGCACCGGTGTCCCTTAAAGGGGTCAACACTAGGGTGACCGAGCTCGTTGCGGTGCAGGAGCAGGACACTCAGGACATTTATGCTGTGATCGAGGATGCCCAAGATAGACAGACTCGGATATTTCAGAGTGTTGAGACATTGATCGATGATAGGCAGTACCACTATGAGACTGCACAACTGTTAGATTAGGAGGCTCTAGTCTCCTGAGAGGCTTGGGCATACTTTATGGGATTTAGTTCGGCTGTCCATTATGAACTTCAGGGATACATGACCCACATTTGGATGCAGGATCACCGTATTGATGCGCATGATTCATTGATAGCGGCCCTGCCCGCACATGTTTCATCGCTCTAGGCGAGATTCAAGCACTTTAGGCTAGAGATCAGGCTCATGCGGATTCTCCCGAGGGCACGGGTAGTAGTGCCTAGGTTTACTTTCATGTTCATAGCTATCATTTGTAGCCGGCTAACTATTATGGGTTTTATTCCCAGCTAGCACGGCAGTAGGACTTGTATTTTCATTTCTTGTATCAGACAATCATGTATGTTTTTCCTTTTCATATATGTATTGATTTGTATTATGTCATTCGATCTTCAATTCTGTTATTTGTTGTGAGATTCCCATCATGGATATATAATCACTGTGTATGGGATCGTGTATAATATAACGTGTTGGAATTATGTTATGTCGATCTCAATTCTGTTATGTGTGTGATCCTAGTCACATGTTAAACTAATCACTAGTTGATGTGATCGTGTAAATATATGTGTAACCCATAACATGTTGAATAGGTTAAGAAAACTCACGCGTCATTAAGTGTTGTAATTTATGAGACAATATGCCGACCAGGAGATCCTTCTGCTATTGTGAAGGGGCACCGCTGCTGCTGCTGTGCTACAAAAAAGCTGCCACAGGCATCTCTGCCCTATAGCATGTGTCTGCGGTTAAACACTAATCGAAGCAAGAGTATCCGCGACACTTGCATAATCAAAAACTCTTACAAAACAGCAATAATCGGCATAGGGCGACGGAAGCCACAATTTTAGCATTAGGAAAACAGAGAAACTACACTAACACGCAACTCCGATGAGTGTAACATACAAAGATTTCTGAACTGTCATCCCTCAAAATAAATTTTTAACGGGTACGAAGGGGTAATTGTGTGGCCCAATGAGTTTAGTAAGATAGAATCAGTTGCACTTCACATAAGCAACTGTGGTGTGTGACAACCAAGTACTAATTTCACTACTTGCAACTTTCGTTCGAAATGCGCCCTTACATGGTGGAACTCCCACATGAAGGCTGTTACTCAAGACGTTGCTTATGCCATGGACTGGAAGAAACTAAAGAAGATGACGACAGTCAAATACTGCCCAAGGGGTAAAATCAAGAAGTTGAAGATTAAGCTTTGGAACCTAAAGGTGAAGGGTACTGACATCATAAGTTATACTCTGCGTTTCCAAGAGCTTGCACTGATGTGTGGACGTATGTTTCTCGAGGAATCGGATGAAGTTGAGAAATATCGTTTGGTGACTCCGATATGATTTCAGGGGACAAAATCCCAGACGATGTCTCTATATCGGCCCTCAGACATGAGGAGGCAATTGTGATTACCAATGATACAGAATGCGACCAAAAACTCATCACAGATTACTGAAAGCAAGCTGAGCACACAAGAGGATTAGAGTATAATCTGGGAACAATCAAAGGGAAACCAACACAAAACATACGAGGCAGAACACTGGAAAGGGCTTACACGCTGCCTGGTGAAAAGAGGCGTACACATAACGGGATCTTGCCTATGTACAAAATGCAACATCTGAACCACAAAAAGGGCCATGTCTTCAGGTGTAATAAACTGCTAGAAGATACGGAAACCACTCCTCACGCATACCAAAACAAACGTCGACTGTATGAGTTCTGGTCCCCAATTGTGTAAAAAACAATCGGAAGGGAACTCTGGAACAACTTCAAATGCTGGCAACCTGCTAGTAAGTGTGGTAGACTCAGGGCGGCATATCAAGAGTGACTGCCCTCACACGATTCTGTATCTTGCGACCTAGCGCATACCCATCAGTCTCAGAACCGGAGACAAATTATGCATGTGTTACACAGCCGCACACACATAGAGGCAACATTGCCATACCAGCGACAAAAAGGGTCTCTCTTACATGCGAACTACACATGTGCGCACTCGAACCGGAACAATCATCCCGATGATCTAGCGCCAGCCATCTCACCGAGTCTAACCTGTCACTCGACCTGCATCAACGCAGTCTCGTCATCACACTCACTCGTCTCCTTTTTCTCTTATACTCACATCACCACGAGAGAGAGCCCATATGAAAACATCATATTGCGCTCTCACACAACGGTTTTTCTGAAGGAGTCTACACACATCAACACCAGAATAACTAGCCCTACAACGTAGATGATGCACGCACCCTAACATACTCTCTCTATCAGTAACACCTTCTTGAGATATATTGAGTGGTGCACATCGAACAGACACACGTACCCACCTCACTCGCAGCAGGATTCACACGTGGGAGGAATTCACACTGTAGTCAGCTTACACGAGCGACGCTCCGATAGAAGTGAGTGTCTCTACAACTCTGCCATCGTAGCAGACATATTACACTTAATCGATTTGTCCCTACACATATCTACACGTCACTTCTATGCGCATTGGTACTGTTCGTGGATGAGGCGTCACTGTAAGATAGTAGTGTTCCACACACGGTAACACACAAGTCAATTAGGTGGCTTCAGCGCGTAGTAGAGTAGATACGTCTACAATCGACGATTCACATATCTGAGTCTTAGGGATGATTAGACAACTGCTGAATGACAGTTAGTCAATGATACCCTTGCGGACACACAGAACATGCGTTTCGATGCGCACTACAGCCACTTAGAGAGTCAACCTCTCAGGACGGAACACAATGTGACTAACCGTGTGCTCAGACCATCGGTAGATGCGTTTGAAGGTCAATCAAATCACTACGGTAGAGATCCTTACTCTCTTCGATGTCAGTCACACAAACACAAACGCAGACATGCTCGTAATGCGGAGAGTATGTAGAGCGAAAAAGGAGGACACACTGAATACATAGAAGCGCTAAGGGAGTGCGAGAATCTGAACCTTTAGTTCTAGGGAACTTAGACGCAACAACTCGCGGATGTGATAGAGCACTGTCTATATCACTCAGTGGGGTGAGGAGTTGTTCGTCTGACATGCGAGTATGTACTCTGGTCACGTGCGGGCCATTCTAGACCAGGACACCAGATCAGGAGACTAATGCAGTGAGGTGCACTGTCGACTATTCTCGGGACGGTTCTAGGGGAGAGGGTGCACAACACGATCAGGAGAGAGCAGAGAGCACACAGAGATATACTCGTGACACACTCTATGAGCAAGCTGGGAGTATCGTCACAGAGGAGGGTGGTGTCAACAAGCGTGGACGAATAGAGGGAGGATGCACTGGCCACGGTACATGAAGTCTAACAGTAAGTATGGTTTTGATTGGAAGTGTTCAGTGATGTTAATGGACAACAAAGGCTTTATTAGACACTGTTGCCGAAAATTGAGAGATCCGGGCCTGGTGTGCTATTAGATAGGATGGATCTTCTGGATGTGCTCGAACTACGTGAGAAGTTAATAAGACTGACGGTGAAGAAGCGTTTTCCTCTATCCCAAGGATGATGATTTGTTTGTTAATCTACAATGGAATCCAATTTTATTTCGATGATAGACGGGCTGAGTCGGTTGTCATACCAACTCAGAGTACGAGAATAGGATTTCCAAAGACGGCATTTAAAGGGGTGGTGGAAAGACCGCGTATGGTCATTTACGCGGAGTTCCAAGTGAGCATTTGGTTTGACAAATGCACCTATCACCTACGGTTATTCATGGACCTCTATTGAACCGAGTGTGCAAACGATACATGGATAAGCTCTTTGTATTGTCTTTAAATACGAATGAAATAACTTATTTATTCAAAGGACTAAAAGGAACATGAAGAACATCTTAAGAAATTCTAGAGACTACTAAGAAGAGGAGTTATGCGAAAGTTTTCAAAATGTGAATTTGAGGATACCTAAAGGTACAATTTCTCAGTCACGTTATTGACTGTCAAGGCATTTAATGTTGGATCCAGCCACATATCGAATCTAATTAAAGATTGGGTGGTCTCCTAAACACCAACGGAGATAATCTTCGATTAATTTTTTAGGGCACTACAGCTGATATAGATCCCGCATCAGATAGTGAGAGACACATAGTCAATATGCATCAGTGTGAGAGGCTCTCTCACCATCTCAATGCTAGCATAAGTGCAGTCGATGACACTATCAATCTCTCTCACCGCAAGCTCTGTATCGCTCGCCTCACTGCGAACTGCTGCATAGGCTGACAGAAGAGAGGTCTCATACAATAGCTATGATCTCACACACACTTATACAAACACTGAGATCTCATCACACATCACAGCGTCTAACCACATAGTCTCTCTCTCCTACAATAGAACACTTGAGGATACTCTTCTCATGCTGCCACTCTATCAGTTGCGCATCTCTTAGGCTGTATCGACATAATCCAACTCTGTAGCGAGTATGGATCAGTGATCATTGTACATCAACAATAAAACACTATCTGGTGTGCTATGTACGAGCCTACAAAGCACACATCTAGTCACACACGAAACTCTGAGACAGATTCTGACATCCATCGTCACATCCAGCATTTGAGAACAACAGTAACACACACAAGACTCGCGCACGAAGTCGAGAGAGCATCTCCATTTAGAAGTGGCGCTATATAGAGCATTATGACACACACGCGCGTGCACATCTCCCAGATATAATACTGTGACTACTTAACGACTGCACAAGTACACACTAGAGTTGAGGTATCTCCTCTTTCGCCTCGGTAGTCGTTAACTACCACCACGAACTCGCAACTATGGAACGTACAAGACACACTTAATTACGAGCAAGACATATCCTTGTAGAGAGTCAGATGTGAGTTAGACATGAGGAACTTCGAGCGTATCATGTCGCCTATATATCAAGAGGTGTTGACGAACATCTTTGCGACACGAGGGGTTGGAGGAATCTCGCCATGCAAGTAGCGTCAGGAATCGAGTGGGGCTGTGGGTGGAGAGTCTAGCTGAAGTGAATGCTCTACACGAGGAACACATCTACACATATAGCATTTCACAAGTAGTCTTGACTCATCAAACAGAGAGATGGATCGTCACTACAGACAGTGCTGGAGATCTGTCGACGTTATATCCACTCATTAGACATACTCTAGAGCGAAGATATGACTCTCGTCTATCTCATAGTAAATTGCGTCTCTCATCGGACTCTCGGCTCTGTTAGTATAAGTGCGGGAGAGTGTGGGGAGAGCTGTAGATTAGCGTGGACTGACAGACGTCGGGCGATATAGGCGGTTCGGCTAGACTCTACTTCTACAAGCTCGTATTGATGTGACGCACAAGAGCGAGACAGCTTGTCTCTGCTCATCGATAGGTCACTAGCATGTGTTGCTAAGATTTGTGTATGAGTGAGAACACATGTGTTTTTTTGGTAGGGAGAGGTTCAGGATCTAGAGGAGGTCAGTTGACGACAGTCTGACAAACGTCATTTAGATCTATAGGATAGATAGTAACCTTACAAGTACCGGGTGTACACATTCTCTAGACATGGTACTAGAGTACACAGAGGAGGTCAGTACATCAGCATGAGGTAGTCTCTCATCTACCAGATGGGTAGATATTGAGGTATCACTGAGTCTTGTGTATACTATAACATTTACAGCACATGAGTTAGGCATATCATTTTTCACACACATCAGGGGAGAGATCATAGCTAGAGTGAAAGTCTGATCTAGCAGATTGAGCTCTGACAGTGGAGCTACCTATGACTGGTCTGGTAGTGTGCATACATTCTGCGAACTGTATGGGGGAGTGACGAGTCTTGACTATGTGTTGGTAATTTTAGATGGTCTTGGTGATGGATGAGGTTGACTACTGTACTTATGATAAACTTATAAATGTAGGTGGAGACACATGTGATTGTGTAGTAAGTCACACGTACGAAGGGGATGATCTGGGAGTGTTATGTATACTTAGTATAATACACAACCAGTCTCTGTTGACCAGTGGATACGAGAACTCTTAGAGCAGAGAGAGGTCGAAGGGGGGGTTGGGGGGTCTAGAGGTTATTTGAGATAGTGCGGCTACTGTCCGGAGAGCGTTTTGAGAGTCATCACGGAGAGTGGGGACGACGGGATCAACTTCTCAGTTTATAGTCGAGTAGGAGAGAGGATGGATTGCTATATCGTGAAGGGAAGTTACTGTCTGAGAGATGGTGTTAGGGGCTCCGCTCAGACGTGATTATAACGTCTAGTGGCGTGGAAAGCACACTGGTATTATATACGGTGCAACAATCACATGTGTTGTACTCTCAGGATCTTATCTGTGTTATTAAATTAGGTTTTTTGTGGTTAGATTGAGTGTTGATTTGTTTTTAGTGTTGGGGTGGGTAAATGGGGTGGAGGGGTGGGGTGTTTTGGTTAAAAATAGATGTAGTGTTAGGTTAGGAAGAGTTGGATTATTGGTGTGTTGAATGAATTTGGGTTTGTTGCGTGGGGTAATTTAATGTAGGGGGATGAGAGGGGTTGTATTTAATGAAGGGTAGTTAATAGTGAGTATTTGGAGGTTTTTTGTTAGGTAAAGGAGGAAACATTGTTGGTAATCCAAGGGTTTAGACAACGTGAAGGTTTAGACTACTTTGATACTTATTCGCCGGTTACGCGAATAACCTCGATTAGAACAATAATTGCTATTGCCGCATTAAGAAATTTGGAAATTCACCAAATGGATGTGAAAACGGCTTTTCTAAATGGAGATTTAGAAGAAGAAATATATATGAACCAACCTGAGGGTTTCATAGCTCCTGGACAAGAGGGCAAGGTTTGTAGACTTGTTAAGTCGTTGTATGGCTTAAAGCAAGCTCCCAAACAGTGGCATCAAAAGTTTGACCACACCATGTTAGAGAGTGGATTCAAAATTAATGAATGCGACAAGTGTGTTTACGTGAAGGACACAAGTGCTGGATATGTAATTTTGTGTTTGTATGTCGATGATATGCTTATCGTTGGCAGTAACGACAAGATAATTAGATCCACTAAAGACATGTTGAAATCAAAGTTTGACATGAAGGATATGGGTTTGGCTGATGTGATCCTTGGAATAAAGATCATACGAACTCAGAATGGACTTGTGTTAAGTCAAGCACATTACGTGGACAAAATTCTTAATACTCATAATGCGGGGGATTCCGGCCAAGCTAGAACTCCAATTGACACCAGTATGCATCTATCTAAAAATAGAGGCTTAGGTGTTGCCCAATTAGAGTATTTAAGGATTATTGGCATGTTAATGTACTTGATGACAGGTACCCGATCTGACTTAGCATATGCAGTTAGTAGGCTAAGTAGGTATACTAGTAATCTAAGTTATGCACATTGGAAAGCTATAACAAGGGTACTTCATTATTTGAGATACAATTACGATTATGGACTGCATTATGATAAACATCCTGCGGTTATCGAAGGATACAGTGATGCAAATTGGATATCTGACATAAAGGATTCTAGATCGACTAGTGGATATGTGTTTACACTAGGAGGGGTTGCTATATCTTAGAAGTCTTCCAAGCAAACTGTTATAGCTAAATCCATGATGGAATCAGAATTTATTACGCTAGATAAATGCGAAGAAGAGGCGGAATGGCTACGTCAATTCATATAGGACATACCAAGGTAGCCTAAACTGGTAACGGCCATTAGTATACATTGTGACAGTAAATCGGCCATAGGAAGAGCTCAAAGTACAATGTATAATGGAAAGTCTAGACATATCCGTCGTCGACATAACTCGATATGACAACTACTCTCAACAAGAGTTATCTCAATTGACTATGTGGCGTCAAAGGATAACATCACGGATCTGTTTACAAAAGGCTGGACTAAAGCCTTTGAAGGAATGAGTTTCTATGAAGGAAAACCTAACCTAGTTGACTGGAGATCCCAAGATCTAGGTTCAATATGACAACCTAATCATAGAAATGTGGGGGAAGTCACGTTAATGTAGGGGAGTTACTTAACTTGTAACTTCCTAGTCCATTCCTACAACAATGTGACTTGTTAAGAGGTTAAACATATGGCTTTAATGGTTCAAGATGAAATCATAAAGCATAACGATTCAAGATTAAATCTAAACGTATATGTTTTTAATGATTCAAGATGAAAATTACCTATGTGAGAGATAAGTGGGGTCGCTTCAAAGGGAATTATGGGGGCGTAATTCCTAAGAGCTCTTGCAGAACTAGGCTAGTGCTTATGACCATAACGAGCATGACTATGAGGACTTGACAATGTCAGGGAGAGTCGTGTGTGAGTGTGTATTGTCGTCTATGTAAACAGAGGCTGAGTTCAAGGACATCGCGTCTACTCAGATCTAGGAGGCTAAGTGCATCTCGCAAGGGAAGGTTCAAAGGGTCACACCTACCAATCCTATGCAGGACTCAACCGCATAAATTTTGCTAAAAATTTCAAGTGTTTTCGATCGATTTCCATTCATGTGGGGGATTGTTAGAAAAGTTTAGTGGAAAATGTGTTTTCACTAACTTTGGACATATATAATTATTAGTGAAAATAATTATTAAGTGTAAGGCTAGGTCGAGCCATTATATATCCAAAATAGAGTTAGTGTGAATGAGATATCGAGTCTCAAAGAAGGTATTTGGAATGGAGGAAAAATGATTAAATGTAAGTTATGAGTTTTGTTTGGAAACTGATAATTGAATTGGCTGTTATTATTTGTTTCAAAGGTTTATAACTGTAAATTAATAGGTCATTAATTGACAATTTAATTGGCGGTTATTATTTGACTCAAATGTTTATACCTGTAAATTAATGGGTCATTAATTGACAATTTAATTGACGGTTATTATTTGACTCAAAGGTTTATAACAGTAAATTAATGAATCATTATTAAGGCATTAATTGACATTGATTGCACCATTACACCATATGCATATGAATGTGTATAAATAGATGGCAATCTCAACCATTCCAAGACACAACAAGAAAAACACACAAGAGAGAAAAGCTTCATTAACAAGTTTTCCAGCAGTCTTTTTGATCAGAAGCACTCTGTTTTCTGTGATATTTCAAGCAAGTATGTCAGGTCTGGCTGTACAACAGCTTTGAACGTTGTACCTTGGGAAACAGACGGCGAATCTGTTTTAAGGGAAGCCTGTCTAACACGTGCCTCGTTCCATGACCTTTTACTGCTTTATTTATTTATCATTCATAGTGTCTGTCTTCTGCTTCTACCTCATTCTGTCTGTTTTATTTTTTTGTTATTTATTTCTGTTAATTATTTGATTTGTTTTAATAAAAGTGTACATGTTTCCCTACAGGATATGCCATTCCATAAATTATGGGCGTTCATCGATTCAGTTACCGGGTTGTTTGGTTTATTCAGTTTGGTTAGTTGGGCAAAAAAAATTTTTTGGATATATGTAACATCCGAGAATTTTCGAATTTTTAAATGTCGATTTCAATCGTTGACTTTTAGGGTCTGGATTGACTTATAAGAACGACCATCTAAATCACGATTTCACGACTCGGACTCTAAAGAAATTTGATGTAAAACGACATTCCTGATAACTTTTCAGTTTTGCCCGAGACCTGGAACGAGTGAAAAGGGTTAAAACAGCACAGCAAACATTTTCGAACATTTACAACGCGGACACAACAAAACAATTAAATTTATTTTTAATTTAAATATTTATTAATAAAAATATTAAATAAATTAGTCATCATTTTAATTAAAAAGCGTTGCGGATAACGCGATTACTCGAGTTGAAATCCAATTTTATTTCGGACAAGACGAAACCGGTTCACAAAATGAATAACAGATATTTTATTAAAACATTATAAAATATCTATGAAACATTATCAAAGAAATACTCTTTTTTCTGAAAAATTATTCGGAAAACAATGAGATGTTTCAGAGTTGAATCATCCGTTAAGTCGCTCAAATGAGTCCCGAACCGCTTTTATCAAAAAGTATATGAAAAAGTTACAAAACGAACCCTGGACTATTTCAACTTGTCACTTTTGATTTAAATTTTTAATATATATATAAAATTATATATATTTATTTCATTTCCATCTAAAAATATACACACACATATATTTTAACTCTCTCTTCTCTCCCCTCCATTATTTCCGGCGAACTCCTGTCGCCGCCGGATTCCGGCCACTGCCACCACGCCGCCGCCGAAAAACTTTTCCGGCGGGCTTTTCCGGCCAACACCAAAAATACTCCCCACAACCGGATCTACTCGACCGACTACCTCACTCGCCTCCACTCGACACCACCACCACCCGCTGTCGCCCCACGCGCCACTGCCACCACCATCGTCATACACCATCTACATCATCATCATCATAACACCACAATACCACCACAAGGGCGCGTTCGGTTTTAAAAACTACCAAGGGGATGTTTGCTTTTTAGGGTATTGTTTTTGCGGTACGGTTTTAATGAATAAAACGACCCAAGGAGCATGTATTGCGTTTTTGGCTTGTCGCAGACCGAATAGGCGTGCGTCAGGTAGGTTTGGTATTTGCACCAAGTAGGATGCGTTTGGTTTCTTGTAAACACAACAAGGGTGCGTCCGGTTTGGGGTTTCAGGACAGCCGCACCACTCGGGTGCGTGTGGTTTTGTTATAAGCACCAAAGAGGGTGCGTTGGGTTCGTGTGACAGCCGCAGGGTGTGTACGGGTCGGGAGTGTTTGGTTTGTCATGGGTTTATGGCAGCCAACGCAGCGGGTGCGTTTGGCTGTCCGGGTCAGCCGAGGGGGCGGGCCGTTTGGTTTAGATTATAGAAACGAAGGGTGCGAGTGGTTTGTTAACAACAGACGAGGGGTGTTTGTTTGTTAGATTACCACCGTTATAGGGTGCGCTTGAGTTGAGTTATAATAACGGAGAAAGGGGGTGTCATGGTGGTTTCGGTGGTTAAACACCTCCACCGGGGAGGGGGTGTTTGTTTGTTGTTTGGTTGTTCGGTGCAAGGAAGCCACAAGGGGGGTGTTAGGTCAGCAATATAAAAGGTGTGATTGTTGGACTATGTTCTTACCACAGATGGGGCGTTGCGTTTTGGTTTTTGAGGGTTATAACACCACAGGGTGCGTCGTGGTGGGACAGCACCACACCACTCGGGTTTTTTTGTGACGTGGTGTGTTTTTTATCACGAGGGTTGCGTTGGATGTGAGATTCTAGGGGGGGGGGACTGGTTGGTTGATTGAAAATAAATAGGGTTGTTTGGTTTATGTGGGTCTCACGAATTAAGGATAAGGGCGATCGATTGGATATGCGGTTACAAAAAGGAGGGGTATGGTTTAAGCGAGAGTCATGACGGACGTGTTTGGTTTAGCAAAACGACGAGGAAACAACGAGGGTTTGTTTGATTTTATATAAAAAGAGTTCGTTTGAAACGACTAATAAAAATCAACTTTAGGTTTTAATGAATATTAAAACCGGACAAATATTTATTGGTGGTTATAATCGGTTAAATAAATATAATATTTATTAATGAGAATTAATTTTGTTATATTCGATATAATATTAAGTTATATCTAGAAACTGCGGAAATTTGAGATATTAGATCGCAGATAATCACAATGATTTTTATATTATATTTTATATATTTATATATATATTGATTTAAGGAAATGACGATATTACGAAATGGGAAAAGATATTATACGGAATTTCATGGCGAAGTGTACATACTTTAATATTTAGTATATGTTTTACTAAATGTTTTTATATATGTTATAAACGATAAATAGCCGGCCTAAGGTTATATATTAATATATATAAAGAGTATATAATCAATATACAATAACCTTGACAACGGACGAAAGCTATATTTTTTCATATTAAGAACGACTGTTTTAGACACGATATTGTCAAAGATACGAATATATTTTAATAAAATATTAATATAATATTTATAACTGGTTATAAACGTTATCACATCGGTTGTTTAATTCATAACGTTAAGACATGTGCTTTACCATTATTCATAAGTCGTTTTGTTTAATTAGGATTGATTGTCAAACTATTTGGATTAATTAATTTTCCTACACTTATATATAATACATGCGAGGTAGTATTCTTTCACTAATCTTTGGATTAAATTGTCCTTGTGGATATATTCACGGTATGAAACATATAAGGGTTATTTTTCATATGTAATATATAAAGTATATATATTACACACGTTGGGTATATTTTCCAATTTTATTTAACCAACACCAAACATTCCAATGTTAGATCTTAAGATCTTTATCTACGCGTTCGCGTTGACATAACAATTCACCGGGAAAACCAAAACATTATCCTAGGCTAGTGGGACTTAGCCGTTATGTTAAGTTGCATCTTCACGGTCAGGCAAGCTTCGTCTTCGTTCGTATTGTGCATTTGATGCCCTCTATGTCATTCATTCTTCAGCATCAAAGTGAATTAGATGCCTACCTATCAATCATTTTTCAACATCAAGGTGAGTTCATAGCCCCATGTTTTACTGGTTTTACATATATTTTTGGGGTGAGAACATGCATGTTTACAAACGCATTTACATGGTTGATTTCCTGTTTGGTTTACATACTCATTTATTTTATCTCGCGAGAGCATGTACCAATACTGGGTTTACTTTTGAACGTTAAACGACTTCTATACTTTTTATGATATGGATTAGCTAGGTTCATGAACTGTAAATCACTTGGAGGAGTTGAGCGTTGTTGTTATAAGTTAGATCTATTTGGGATTGACAATCCCGTTCGGGTGACTAGCTATCACGGGAGCGAAGTTATACCATTGTTGGGAGGATTACGATTGAATTGGCGCCTGCGGGGCCAACAATCACATATACATATTATTGCCCGGGTGTCTTGAGGGGGGACACGGTATATCGGGGGAAAACATATTCTTTTATTATTTGCCGGGTGTCCTTGAGAGTGACACCGGTAATGGGGGAACATATTTCTTTTATTATCGCCCGGGTGTTTCTTGGTATGGGAACACCTTCGATGGGTACCACTCTTACTGTGCCTTGAATAAAGTGGCATACATACAAGTCTAGTCACAGTTCATGAACTTTAAGTATGAGTAATCATGGGCTTTATAACACTTGAATAAGGTGGCAAATACATTACTTTGGATATTTGTGAATACAACTTTGATTGTAATTTTGAGGGGACTATTTGGGTTGAAAATGGTCTTGCATATTTTACAAGCTAATTGATTTCTACAAATCTTACGTACATTTTGGAAGGACGTTTAAGGATTTTAATGGTCAAACAATTATGTTCCCGTTTACTGTAGGGAGACAGTAGTCATAAACGTTTTTTATGACACTGTAATGATACACGTGGGCGAGATACATTTTTTGGATACTAACGTGTATATTTAAGAAACCTATAGAACTCACAACTGATGTTGACCTTTTTAAGCATATTTTTCTTAGGGAAATTATATGCTCGATTTTTGTAGTGGCATGGGGAGTCTATACATTCAAGCTTTTCATTGTGATGCAATTATGGGACAAATGTATATTAAATTCAAGATTTTGATTAAATCAACGAGATTGTTTTACAAACGACACATTTAGAGGTCGTTCTCTTGTATCTAGCGCTGTGTATTATGAAGTAGCACCCCTGTGGTATTCCGCTTGCATTGTCGTATTTTTGTGGGTGTTACAATATAAACCGAAAACCAAACCGGACCGAATTCAAATTGGATTAAACCGAAAATCGAATTAACCTATTACCGAACCCATACCTGAAAGCCTTGAACAGAATAAGCCGAATTACATAATTTTAATTATTTATTCATTTATTTATATAGATTTTAGTTTCAACAAAAATTAAAGCTTAAAGAATGTTACATTTATACTAAGAAAGAGATTTAGTATTTCTTTTTATATAAATATATAAAAAGTACATATATTTATATAAATTTAGTTTTTGGTTCGGTTTTCGATTTAGATTGGCAAAATCATAAGTGAACTAAAAACCAAATATTAATTTGGTTTGGCTCGGTTACAAATTCAGTTCGCTTATTTTCGATTCGATTTGATTTTGATTTTTGATTTATTCGAGTATTACCCAAACAGTAAATCTCATGTTATAATATGGGGGACAATATGTATATTAAATTCAAGAGTTTGATTAATCAAACGAGATTGTTTTACAAACGACACATTTAGAGGTCGTTCTCTTGTATCTAGCGTTGTGTATTATGAAGTAGCACCCCATGTGGTATTCCGCTGCATTGTCATATTTTTGGGGGTGTTACAGATTGGTATCAGAGCACTGGTTATAGAGAACTAGGTTGCATATTTTACCTAGGAATATAGTACGTTTTCATATACATTGCCATCACCATTTCGAACATTTTCAACAGTGCTACAGTATTTGTTATGTGCTTACGTTAGTTGCTGCATTATGTGCTTACGTTCATACATATAATATATATTTATATATGTTGCATTCCTTTTGCGGTTATATGTACGCTTATTATATTAAGAAATTATTATATAATACCATGATTAATAAATTTTTTTTAATACATTGTGAGTTATACAATGGTCTCATTCTATCGTCAGAAATGTGAAGTTATACAATGTCTCATTCTACTCGTCAGACATTGTGAGTTATACAATGGTCTCATTCTACTCGCTCAGACATTGTGAGTTATACATTGGTCTCATTCTTATCGCAGACATTATTGAGTTATACAATGGGTCTATTTACTCGTCCAGACATTGTGAGTTATACAATGGTCTCATTCTACTCGTCAGGACATGTTTGGTGAGTTATACAATGGTCTCATTTCTACTCATCTGGACATTGCGAGTTTTTATACAATGGTCTCATTCTAAACCTTTCGGTCAGACATTCGTGAAGTTATACAATGGTCTCATTCTACTCGTCAGACATTGTGAGTTATACAATGGTCTCATCTTGCTTTTTAGACATTGTGAGTTATATAATGGTCTCATTCTACTCGTCAGACATTGTGAGTTATACAATGGTCTCATTCTACTCGTCATACATTGTGAGTTATACAATGGTATCATTCTACTCGTCAGACATTGTGAGTTAAACAATGGTCTCATTTTACTTCTTAGACATTGTGAGTTGCACAATGGTCTTCATTTGTTTCTCAGACATTGTACGTTTAAACAATGGTCTCTAAGCGAATATTTTTCTTTATAGCTTTTATACTATTTTGTATCACCACATGAGGGACCGTTATTATTTTTGTTTACATGGAATTATGTTATGACAGTCTAAGTAATACAAGTCTTGTTGGGCGGGACTTGTAATAATGAGGATTGATATGATAATTGCTATGTTAAACAAAGCAGTTACAGTTATGTTTACATGGGAAATTATGTATAAATCTAGTATTACAAGTCTTGTATAGGCGGGACTTGTAAAAGGAGAATTTATATGATAATTACTATGTTGACTGGTTCACCGAGACTTTTACCTGGGTTACTCTAACCAAGGTACTCATTACCTATCTTGAACTCTAGGTCGATATTTTTGGGTAGTTTTTACTCCCTTGTCTCACGAGACGCGTTGGATTACTCGTCCCATATCATTAAAGCAAATGATCGTCATGTCACCATCATATTGAAGAAGTCTATGAGAGTACACGTATTGCATAGGGAATTATTAAGTGGATGATTTTAATTTGTTTTATTTGAAAGGATTGGGACGCCTCTTAGTTATAAATAAATTATAAATCCCCGAACCATAAGTTTATCAATTGATTATTTACATAAATTAGGACGCTTCTTTATGCAAATAATGAATTATAAATGAGTGGACTTAATGGTATCCGATATGACACGAGTATGAACCTAAATTCGAAAATCGCCAGAATCTGTTGAAAAGGGTCTAGAAACACAATCGTGTTCTTACCACTCGGCAGGGAATCTTAGGACTCGCTTGAATCTTATTCTATCTCATTCTTAAGTTGTACTTTTCCATTGCTAATCCTCGCAATCACGAACTGTTAGTGGAGCTAACAGACTTGCTACACAATTGAACTATTGGAGTTGCGTCATCCTCGAACTAACGACTGAGTACCATAATCCACCGTCTATCGCATAAGCTCTCTCGCGCGAGCTCCTCTCATTTATTGAACTTTATTCTGGGGATATTGTTTCTAGGAGGGTCCTCACCCTCCGCATCCCATCACCATTTGTCATAGTTATTGTCGTTATGGTTGCTGTTGTGGGTCAGAGTGGTTCAAGTTGTACAAACTTTATCAACTGAGTGATGAGAAACAAACAAGATAAGCATAATGTAGATTTATAGTATTCAGTTGAATTACTCATTGCAGAAAAACCAATCTCAATTTGAGTCATGATCTAATTAGTTCTGCAAGTAGTTGAGTTCTTTCACCATACGCCATGTTGGATGTGAATCATTCAAACTCTTTACTAAGAGTAGGAATTCCGCGACGTCAGCCTCAGGACATTAGAAACTTATACAATCATTTCTCACGCGTCTACTTCTTCTTTCTTGTAGTTTTCTTTTCAATGTGACTTTCCCTATAACGCGGGATATAAGTCATAAGATCTGTAATGAAGTATTTGAGGTACCCATATTGAATGGATGCGGATATCCTGGTCAACCTAGCCGAAATTTATGGATATTAAGAGGTTTCAAAACAAAGTATTGCTGAATTAATGTTATCAGCGTTATGTTCATATTACACAAGTGACAAAACGCAACTAGGATCGCCTTTATATTCCTAGCCGCCGTCGAGCCCTACAAGGGACAACAAGGCTACATTTTAGCAACGATGTAACATCCGAGAATTTTCGAATTTTTGAATGACGATTTCAATCGTTGACTTTTAGGGTCTGGATTGACTTATAAGAACGACCATCTAAATCACGACTTCACGACTCGGACTCTAAAGAAATTTGATGTAAAACGACATTCCTGACAACTTTTCAGTTTTGCCCGAGACCTGGAAACGAGCCGAAAAGGGCTAAAACAGCACCGCAAGCATTTTTTTGAACAATATACAACGCGGACACACAAAAACAATTAAATTTGTTTTTAATTATCAGTATTTATTTAATAAAAATATTAAATAAATTAGTCATCATTTTAATTAAAAGCGTTGCGGATAACGCGAATACTCGAGTTGAAAACCAATTTTATTTCGGACAAGACGAAACCGGTTCACAAAATGAATAACAGATATTTTATTAAATATTATAAAATAGTTATGAAATATTATCAAGCGAATACTCATTTTTATCAGAAAAATAATTCGGAAAACAATGGCGCAAGTTTCAAGAGTTGAATCATCCGTTAAGTCCTTCAAACGAGTCCCGAACCGCTTTTATCAAAAAGTATATGAAAAAGTTACACATTTGGTCCCTCTATTTCAAATTGTCACTTTTGTTTTAAAGTTTTAATATATATATATAATTATATATACTTATTTCATTTACAACAAATAAAACACACACACACCCACATCACTCTCTCTCCCTCCCCCTTTTTATCCGGCCACCGCCCCACCACCATCTCCGGCGATTATTCCGGCCACCACCGCCGCGCCGCCACCGGAAAACTTTTCCGGCGGAGTTTCGGTGAAGACAAAATGATCCATAGTAACCGATTTGTGCCGACCCACTATGTCATCTCCTCCACTCGCCACCATACACCTCTCATCACCTTCCCACTCATCATCATCATCATCATATACGCACCCCAAGGGTGCGTTTTGTTTTAATATTCGCACAGGTAGGGTGCTTAGCGTTGAGAGTTTGTTATTTTTTTTTTTTGTTATACACCCAAGGGTGTTTGGGTCAGCTGAGAAACTGCCGAGGGTGTGGTTGGTTCGGTCATAAGGGTGCGTCGGGTTTTATGACAGCAGCAAGACTGCGTTTGGTTATAAAACAAGAAAAGGGTGCGCGTGGTTTATTGTCATTAGACGAGGGTGGGTTTGGTTCGGGTTATGGTTATAACAACCAAGGGGCGTCGGGTTTGGCTGTTGGAACAGCGGGTCGGGTTGTCGGGTTTTGGCAGCGAGACAACGGGTTTAGGGTGTGTTTGGTTTAGACAATAACACCGAAGAGGGTGGGTTTGGGTTAAGGTTATATCAGCAAGAGGGTGTCGTTCTTTTGAATTGTTTATTTTTATAAAGCATCAGGTGCGTATGGTTTTGTCCTGAGAAAACAAGGGTGCGTTGGTTCTCTTGGAGTAACAGCTAGGGGTGTTTTGTTTTTGCAAGTTGTAAACAGCGTAAGGCGTGTTTGGTTTTTCTTAGTTTATATAAAAACAAGGGTTGCGTTGGGTTTGGTGGCAGCACCCGATTAGGGGAGTGCGTTTGGCTGCGAAACTGCTACAAGGGGGCGTTTGGGTGTAGTTAACAGCCACCGAGAGCTGTTTGGTACAAGGACCGTTTGGTTGGGTGTGTATCAGATTTGGGTCCATTTGGGTGGATTAGCAAGTTTAGTGCGTTTGGTTAGGCGATCAATAGGGTGAGTTTGGTTGTATAATCTAACAACTAAAATGATATAAAGGTTTTATTAATATAAAACCATGATATATAAATGGTGGTTAATGGTTAATTTAAATGAAATATTTATTAATTTGGTTATGTTTAGATATATATATATATAGAAATATTTATATATTTAAACATGAGAATAATTGCAATTTATATTGATTTAAGGGAAAACGTTGAGTTTTTGCGCGTATGGTAAAACGATGTTAAACGGGGAGTGTATGACGAAAATTTTATAATTTTCTATACCTATTAAGGATTCACAAAAACTGATATTGTTTTAGAAATCGATAAAAAGGGGACTAAGTTACATATTTAAGATATAATAAGTTGTATTATACAATAACCGAATAAACGGTCGAAAATTATACTTTTACATTGAGATAACCATTTTAGACGCGACCTGTCGAGGAAACGAAATATAAGTTTATAAAATATTATTTTATATTTTATAATCTTCAGCTAGAACCATAACTATTGTAAAAGTTTTGCAAACGTCGTGTGTTTAATTTATAACTTAAAGACGGGTGTCTACAAGGACTTTTTAATAATTAAATGAGTTGTCGAAATAATTGGTTTAATTAATTACTCTTACTTTTTATATAATACTTGCAAAGTATTATACAGTTCACATTAATCCTTGAGTTGTTTGTCTTTATTATATAATTCGCGGTACGAGTTATACAATGGTTTATTTTTCATATGTAATATATATAGAATATATATTACACACTTTGGGTATATTTTCAATTTATTTATTTAACCAACCACCAAACCATTACAACGTTAAATCTAAATCTTTATCAACATGTGGCGTTGATGTAACCATTCACCGGGAAACCCAAACACATTATCCTAGGCTAGTGGGACTTAGCCGTTAAGTTAAGCTGCATCTTCACGGTCAGGCAGCTTCGTCTTCCGTTCGTATTGTGCATATTAGATGCCTATCTGTCAATCATTCTTCATCATCAATGTGAATTAGATGCCTACCTATCAATCGTTCTTCAACATCAAGGTGAGTTCATAGCCCCACGTTTTACATGTTTTACATATATTTTGGGGTGAGAACATGCTTGTTACAAATTCAATTACGTGTTTGATTTAAACTCGTTACGTGCTCATTTTCAACTCGTCTGCATACATGTTTACAAACGCATTTACATGGTTGATTACCTGTTTGGTTTACATACTCATTTATATATCTCGCGAGGAGATACAATACTGGGTTTACTTTTTGAACGTAAACGCATTTTATACTTTTATGATTTAGGATTGCTTAGGTTGCTGAATGTAAATTCACTTGGAGGGTGAGCGCGAATGTTATAAGATAGATCTATTTGGGATTGACTATCCCTGTTCGGGTGACTAGCTATCACCGGGAACGAACGTTATACCATGTCGGATTACGATTGGATTGGCGCCTGCGGGGTCAACAATCACATATACATATTATTGCCCGGGTATCCTTGGAGGGGACACCGGTAACGGGGGAAACATATTCTTTTATTATTGCCCGGGTGTCCTTGGAGGGAACGGTAACACACAATAGAAACAAAAATTATTAAAAAAATAAAAAAAAAAAAAACATAAACATAAGCAACAAAAAAACCAACAAAAAAAAAGAATAAAAACAAAAAAAAATGAAAAAAAAAAAAAATCATCAAAAATAATAAAACACAAAAAAAAAAAAAAAAAAAAAAAAAACAAAACGTAACAAAAAAAAAAAAATGCAAAAAAGAAAAAAAAAAAAAAGGGCGGAAAACATATTCTTTATTATCGCCCGGGTGTTCTTGGAGGGAACACCTACGATGGGTACACTTTTACTGTGCCTTGAATAAAGTGGCATACATACAAGTCGTGCATCGGTTTCATGAACTTAGAGTAATTGTAATCATTGTTTTATACTCACATGGATATTTACTGTGCCTTGAATAAAGTGGCAATACATACTTGAAACATTTTTGTGACATTAAATTGGTCATGCATTCTTTATAAATCTTTGGGATAAGATTGGTACTTTTGGTGACATTAAATTGGTCATGCATTCTTTATAAATCTTTGAGATAAGATTGGTATTTTTGGTGACATAAAATGCGTCGTGCATTCTTTATAAATCTTTGGGATTTTTACATGATACTGTGATGACACAGTGGACAAATACATTCATTTGAAACTTACATTCATATTTAAACTAACCTATGAACTCACCAACTTTATGTTGACCGTTTTAAGCATGTTTTTCTCAGGTGATATAGATACTTGGCTTACTTGAAGTGCATTGGAGTCTATACATTCAAGTTTTTCATGGTGATGCAATTATGGGACAAATGTTATATCAATTTCAAGGAAATCAACGAGATTATTTTTCAAACGACACATTTAGAGGTCGTTCTCTTGTATCTAGCGCTGTGTATTATGAAGTAGCACCCCAAGTGGTATTCCGCTGCGTTGTGATTTTTGGGGGTGTTACAGATTGGTATCAGAGCACTGGTTATAGAGAACTAGGTTGCATATTTTACCCTAGACTATAACCGTTTTCACAAACATTGCATCACATCAAACATTTTCAAAGTGCATACACGCTACTTGCTTATGTGCTTACATTACGTGCTGCATTAAGTGCTTACGTGACATACATATATATAATATATATATGCTTGCATTCCTTTCGCGTATATCGTACGCTTATTTATATAAGAGTTATTATATAAATACCAGAATATTTTTAAGACATTGTGGGTTGCACAATGGTCTCATTCTACTCGTCAGACATTGTGAGTTATACAATGGTCTCATCCAAATTCATACGAGGTGTTGTTCTAGAAATTCTCAAAAATAGAAAGCCTATATAATATTAAATAAACATACAATGAAAGTCGAAGAATCACTCAACGTGACATTCAATGAAAGTCCTCATCCTACCAAATTATCACCAATGGTTGATGATGATGTTGGTGAAGAAGAAGCTATTATAAATAATACTAAAGTAGTAAATAATAAAAAAAGAAGATGAGTTGAAAGAAGTAGACCGAAAAAAGTCGTTAACATTAAAGTCCAAGAATCTGCCACTAGATCATTCAATCGGAAAATATTTAATCAAATAAACTTAAGATCTCAAGCCCAAGATCATAGTAATTTCTTTTGTTTTATATCTATCATAGAACCCAAAAATGTCAATGAGGCATTAAAAGATGAAAGTTGGGTTGTAGCTATGCAGGAAGAACTAAATCAAATTGTAGCTAATGATGTTTGGGATTTAGTCCCTTTACCCATGAGTCAATCCTCCAAGGACAAAATGGTCTTTAGAATAAATTTAGATGAAAAAGTATAAGTGTCTAGACACAAGGCCTAGGTAGTGCACAAGATAAAAATCAACAAGAATGTATAGATTTATGATGAAAACATACCTCCGTTAGCTAGATAAAGTCAATTAGAATACTTCTTGCTATTGCTTGTGCAAATGATTTTTAATTATACCAAATGAATGTAAGAAGCGCTTTTCTAAACGGTTTTATAAACGAAGAGGTTTACGTTGCTCAACCTCTGGGGTTCATTGATTTCCAAAAAGCAAATTATGTTTAGAAACTTAAAAAGGCTTTGTATGATCTTAAGAAAGCTCATAAGGCTTGGTATGATAGACTAAAAGCATTTTTGATAAAACACGAGTATTCAATGGAATGTTCGCTAACACAACTTTACTAAAAAATCAAAATCACAACTTATCATTGTTCATAATATATGTCGACGACATTAATATGGTTCCACGAGTCCAAACATAGTGATGATTTGCAAAAAATCATGCACGAAGAGTTTGAGATGGAGTATGATGGGGGAGTTGAAAATCTTCTTGGGCTTCAAATTAAACAAATGGAAAAGACTGTGAATATTACATCAATCAATCCAAGTACATCAAGAAGATGTTAAAGAATTTGGTTTAGAAAGATTCCAAACCAACCTAAACGCCAATACAAAACGGAGATCAAGCTTACTAAGACGATGAAGCCTGACTCCGGGATAGCTCAAATATCGAGAGGTATGATTGGTAGTTTACTTACTTCACCGCAAGTAGAGCCCGATATTATGTTAATGTTGCTTTATGTCCGTTTCCAAGAAAATCCTAAGACTACCCACTTAGAAGCCGTTAAGCGTATATTTAGGTATGTTAGAGGAACTACACATTTAGGTTTATGGTATCCGAAAGGAACCGGAGTAGAAACTGTAGTTTATGCCGACTCCGACCACGCAGGCGATTATGTTGATCGTAAAAGCACTAGTTGCGTTTGCGCGTTCATGGGATGTGGTTTAACATCTTGGTTCGCTAAGCAACAAATGGCCCTTGCTATCTCTACGACCGAAGCCGAATACGTCTCCGCTGGGAAGGCATGTCAACAAGGACTATGGATGAAACAAGCTCTCATCGACTATGACATACGCCTCGACGACGTTCCGATTATGTGCGACAATAAAGGCGTTATCGACTTAAGTAAAAACCCCGTACAACACTCTAGAACTAAACATATAGAAATCCGTCACCACTTTCTTCGCGATAACGTCCAAAAGGGCAACATTTCTATCGAGAAAGTTGCATCCGAAGATAATATAGCCGATATATTTACTAAGCCTTTAAAACGTAAAGTATTTAATTATTTAAGATTAGGATTAGGAATGATGGAACTTATCATGGATAGTGATCCTCCATCATCTAAAAAATAATCGTAAATGGAAATCTAATGAAGCAATTAATCATTATTTAAAAGATGTTAATTCTCATTACAAGTTCCGATTATAAAACCTCCGATCATGAACATAATCGAGATTAGAATTTTACTAGATAAAGAAAATATCATTAAAATGACCATAGATATTTTCAAAGTCTACATGTATGGTTAATACATGAAATTACAAAATCGATTAAAAAAGACAAAAAGAACAATCATCGAATTGCAACTCACACTTGTGTTGACGATGCTTTGTTAAGTCTAAATGTTCATAAATGCTTGTGTTATTAGCAATGGTCAAATTTATGCTAAAAGTTAACACACTCCTAGTAGGTTCAACCATTGAAAATTCCCATCATGAAATTCATGGCACGATGCACGGTTCAAACACACACACAACTTGCACGGAGAAGAGTGGACTCTAAAAATTGTATCATATACTCCTAATAGTATATATAACACACTTCAATTGCCAAAAACACAACACCTTGTCTCAATTCGGTTAAAAACCAATTATGTTAATTTTTTTGAGTGTCTGTGACCTACAGATCCACAAGATGGTATATTCGTCCTCATTTGGTGGATCCGTACACCAGCAGGCATGCCCTACATTTAAAATTATTGGACCACTTGCCTTCTCCTCTAATAATACACCACCACCTACTTCTCATATCACCCAAGATTGAGCATTCCCGCCAACATCATTTCAAGCCATAATTAACATAGATCCATACCTTTTAAGACATCTACAATCACAATTGTAAGTTTTTCTTTTCTAAATCTTTATTTTGAAACACTTATTTTTCTTTCCATAAAAGGCAAAAAAATTGAAATAATAGATTAATATACTTTCCAAAATCAATTAACATACTTATTTTTGTGTAAGTTAATACAAATCAAAAACGATTATTCTCTCATGAATGAACCCTCAAGATTTGCAATTGATGTATTGTCTTGACTCATTCGATTTGAGAGATAGAGCAAAAAGGAGATATGTGATTAACTACGTCATGAGTTAAAAACACGCATCTCTACATAACATATGTATAATAACTCATTTTCGACATATTTGTATATATTTTAATTATATCTTTATAAACTTACTAGGTTCAATTATGCTTGGAATGATGAAACCCGACTACAAAAGAACCAAAGCCTACATACCAAAAATCCATCACCAAAAGTCTACTCCAAATAATGCCAAAAGTTCTTTTAAAAACCTTAGAAATCGCTCCATTCATGAAGGACGACAAATTGAATCCTCTTTCACCTTTAGAAACGACATCGTTGACCAATTCAAATCCATTCAAGCTCCCGATTGTCCTCCTCATACTAAACGGTCAATATTTGTTCCCGAGATTTATCATCGGAATTAAATCGCAGCAATTCCACTTGATCCTTTAATGTGCGTATAATATCTCTTTCGATTGGCTTCACCATTCGAGACAAGGATTTCATAATGACACTTAAAAAATTTGGTCAAGTCCTATAAATTCCATATAAAGGAACATGTGTCTTCTCAAAGGAATGTTCATTAGAACTTCTGAACACTACTCATAAAAAATATCCCTATAAAAACTGAACCTTCCAACATAAAAGATGTATGTTCAACAACATTTAGCATTCCATCAAGTCATCAAAATTACTCAAACCCTACTATTATCCTCCGAGATAATCTTCCTCCCAACATCAAGGATTGGGAACTCATTGTTCATAAGACTATCATTTGTGTCGACACTCACAAAAGCTCCTTAGATGCATGCTCTGCCATCATGCTCTACAATTTAAAAAATCTTAAGACTTTAACCTTACCTACTTCACGCCATAAAAATTGAAGTGTAAAAACTAGGTCTAAAAAAAAAAAAAAAGATTTTCCCTTCCATATGGATTTCACATCATTATACCCGTTCTATACCGATTCGTTCTTGCTAAACATCCAAAACTTTTTCGTCCCCACCATACACTACAATTCATCATGCACTATCGAATGATGAGTTCTATCAATAGGAAAAATAGTAGAAAAAAGGAAATGCTAAAAAGAGGAATGATATTGAAAGAAATTTAAGCGTTGACATATACCTAACTCCCATCCATCGTGTCCGAGAGCTCAAACCAATCATCTCCTTTGCTAGGATATCGGTCACACATGGATCAATTTTAAATTGTTAGGAGTATTTCATTTTCTATGAATCATGGGTTGCTATTTTAGGATAATGTTACGCTATTGAATAATTATAGTATCTTTGCGTTTAACTATGCTATTTTGGACAAATGTATGCTTATGACTGGTATGCATATCTTATTTGCGTTAGATATAAGTTATCTTTGTGGTGGAACAAATATTTACATATTCTAGTCATATTTGTGGTTCTCGTGGATCTACGGATCTACCAAACCAAGATCCATGCCAATATGGTGGATCCGTATGAACAGTAGTCTGACAAACCTATCCAATTTCCTTTACCCACTATTACTTTTTTCTTAAACCTTATGATAATATACATCCTTCATATAATCCAAGAACCTTCATGCCAAAGCATACAATCCATGTCTTTTATAATACACACTATCACAACCCCATATTTAAAAATCAAATGTCTATCTCCTCAAATGACTCCATACCTACAATCAAAAGGAAAATCATCCAAGAACATCTCTCAAAACTCAAGTCAAATCAAATTGATCCAAATGCTTTTCCACCCGAAGTCTTTTAATCAAGACAAGCTAGTTTTCACCTCATCACGTGTCAATGTTGTAGTAACTCCTAATGTGCAATTGGATTACTATTACGTGAAATGCATCTCATGTTCGAGTATATTCAAGAACACACTCCAAAAAATGAAAAACCCTCTCTCCATAACAAATTTGATCACTTAATCCTAAACACCAATCACAACCCTCATTTACTCATATGTAGATGTTGTACCAACAAAGTTGACTAACTCCAACGCCTATAAGAAGGTGTTCATTTTATTTGCTCATACATCCAACATCACATTGGATCTCCATCAAACTCACCATACTTTCCGCACTAAATCCACTCTTGTGGTACCTCAAACCTTGATTAAACTGGAAGACAAGAATTATATCCCTAATATTTAGGAGTTTTAGGGTTGTTTTCTTTTCTTTATAGTTAAATTTATTGTCTAATTGGTTTCATACGCCAATGTTATATGTTTATCCCTTAATAAAAATTTATGATCATACTTCCCGGTTAAATATACGTATTATATATTATATTATATATATTTTTGAGAGTGAACTTTACCAAGGGTAACATGGTAATTTTTTTAATTGCTCTTTGGAATATTATTATAGTATTTTATATTTTATAGTATATAAAACACACAATCAAACGTCAAATTTTATGTTTTATCCCTTATAATGGATTTAACATTATTTTATTTTGTTGTGTTGATGATGGATGTTTATATGTGTGCATATGTAGTTGTCATATACATATTTGCTTGTCTACTAACTTTGTTTTGTAGCAACGCATCCATAGCTCGATTACTTGGTGCCCCAAGCAAGGGGGTATACACCAAAGGGGAGCACTTGCATCTAGTCTTTATTTTTTCTACTTTGCATTCGTCACCAAGTTACTTAGCATTCGTCAAAAACAAGACTTGCAAGGACCGCCTCTACAACACTTTTTGCTTTGACAAAAAGGGGGAGAAGATATGTAAACTCATCTACTAAATACTTATTTAGTAACTTTTAATAAGCATGAGTTTATATTTTGTCATCATCAAAAAGGGGGAGATTGTTAATACAAATATTCGCGCAAAAACGATATTTATATTTAATGATCTTCATGTTTTGATAATAACAAATATAATGTCATACTACGTAAAAGTTTACGTAAACAAGTTATTTAGTCGAAAGTTTACTTGACGACGACAAATCACTTAAGGTATGAATATGGCATTATTAAACATAGTTAATGATCAAAGAAAAATATTATCATTTGCATAAACCCTTTCTAATCAAATGATTTAAGTTAACACATGATTAATTATAAGCTAGTTATATTAATCATGTAAGACAAAATAAGATTAACCATAAGTGGAAACAATCTTTCCAAATCTTCCCAAATCTAGAAAATCTTTCCTTATTGGTGATAAGAAATATTTTGTTCTAGAAGAATCTATTAAACTAGTTTTAATAAGTACAAAATAATATTTTGTATAGATTTGGGGTTAATCATCAAATGATAAATAGTTGTCCCAACGCCACCAACGGATCCACCAAATACATAGGACGGATCCAGCAATAGGTGTATCCGTGTGTAACATCCGAGAATTTTTGAAATTTTGAATGACGATTTTACCCTTTGACTTTTTGACTTTTGGTCTTTTATTGTCTCGTAAAAACAATTACCGCGTGACCAGTAAAATTTTCGAAACATATTTCAAATAATAAATCATATTTATTATTATATTTCCCTAGTGGATGTTATTTTTAATTTATTTGGCTTGAAAACGAAAAAGATATATATTAATTAATAGGTTGATTTATCAAAAACGAGCAGCTAAATCACGTTTTCATTATTCGGACTCTAAAGCAATTTGATGTAAAACGACATTCCTGACAACTTTTTAGTTTTGACCGAGACCCGAAAACAGTCAGAAGGTGACTGAAATGCCCTCGCAAGATTTAGAAACGAGAAAATAATTAAATTATAATTAATTTACACTTTTTATTAAATAAAAATATTTAATAAATTAGTCATCATTTTATTCAGTAACGTTTGTTGATAACGCAAATATACGGGTTAAAAATTTATTTCTATTTTTACTTTTGAACGAGACGTAACCGGTTCACCAAATAAATAACGAACATTTTTATAAATGTTATAAAAATATTTATGAAATATTATCAAATAAATACTCGTTTTTATCGGAAAAATGATTTGGAAAACAATGGCGCGAGTTTCGTGACTCGAATCAACCGTTAACTAGTTCAAACGAGTCCCGAACCGATAGTTATAAAAACTATATTAAAAAGTTACACAATTTACCCTAAACTATTTGAGACTTGCCACTTTTATTTATAACTTTTATTATAAATATAAAATTATAACATTTTATCCCATTTCATTTTTATATAAACACACACACACACATATCACACTCTTCTCCCTCCCTCATGTCTGGCCACCGTCGCCGGATTCCGGCCACCACCACGCTGCCGCCGCCGGAAAACTTTTCCGGCAGACTTTTCCGGCGAAATCTAAAATTACTCCTCATCGTCGGATCAATCTGATCTCCACCACCACTCGCGGTCAAGCGCCGCCCACCCCTCCTCCGGCCGACCTCCGGTCAGCCGCCCGCTGCCACCCCACAACAACCGACGCACACCCCACCACACCACCGCTACTCATCATCACCATCCCCAATGCCACCCCATCGTGGCTAACACCAACATGCCGCCACCATCACTACCATGGCTGTCACCAACAGCCGACGCCACCCCACCCTACCATCGCATCATCACCGATCCACAACCCCATCGTCACCTTCATCACCAACCAAAACCCACCACCACAACCATAAGCCAGCCGCACCACCTCACCATCTCCACCCCCACGTCACAATCGTGACGCCACCACCACCTCGCCTGCCGCCACCACCAAACCACCCACGAGGGTGCGTTCGAGTTTAAAACCACAACCAAGGGTGCGTTGGTTTTTGTGTTTCATCAGCCGAAAGGTGAGTTGGGTTTGTTTATTCACCAACAGGGTGCGTTTGGTATTCACATTAGCCGAAAGGGTGCGTTTGATGGTTATATCACCACCACGAATGAGTTGGGTTTATGGCAGCCAACCAAGGTTGCGTTTGGTTGTCAAATCAGCCAACAAAGGGTGCGTTTGATTGATAAAATGCAGCAAGGGCGCGTTGGTTTGTGATTTACGCGGCATAGAGTGCGTTTGATTTAGTTATAACCTGATTAGGGTGCGTTTGGCATAATAGAAAACGTAAGGGGTGTTTGTTTCTGGGTTTGACACAATTAGGGTGCGTTTGGTATAGCAGAAACACACAAGGGGGGGGTGCTTGTTTGGCTTTAAAACAGCCGGGTTGGGTGCGTTTGGATTTAGGACAGATTAGGATCGTCTGGTTTGGTTATAAACGATTAAGGTGCGTTTGGTTTTGATGATTATGCGAGATTAGGGTGCGTTTGGCTGTTAAACAGCCCATAGGGTGCGTTTGGCTGTTAAAACAGCCCACAAGGGTGCGTTTGGATGTTATTAAAAACCACAAAGGGTGCGTTTGGTTATGCAAACGTGAATATATATATGTTATATCTGAAACAAGCGGGAGTTGGAAAAATGGAAACCCGAATAAATTGCAACATATATTGAATAAGGGAAAACATTAAGCTTTACGAATATGGAAAACATTAAGTTTTATGAATGTGGGAAACGTTTTGAAAACGGGAAAGTCATGACGAAATTTATATAAATTTATATGTTTAGCAATGATTTAATAAAGCTTATATTATTTTAGAAACGGATAAAGGGGACCAAGTTATATTTTAAAAAGATACATTAACTTGTATTATACAATAACCCGACCAATGAACGAAAACTATACTTTTACATCGAGGCAACTGTTTTAGACACAATCTATCGTAGAAACGAAATATAATTTATAAAATATAATTTTATATTTTATAATGGTTACAAACTGTTACAAACATCGGTTGTTTAATTAATAACGTTAAGACATGTGTCTACTTTTATTCAAAGTCTTTTTATTAATTAAGTTGGTGTCAAAATAATTGGTTTAATTATTTACTCACACTTATTATATAATACTTGCAAAGCATTATATACGTCACATTAATTTTTGGATTGTTTGTATCTGTTATATAACTCACGGTATGAGTTATATAAAGGTTTATTTTTCATATGTAATATATACAGAATATATTAATATACTTTGCGTTTGCTTTTCAATTTATTTATTTAACCAACCACCAAAGTATTACAACTTTAAATCTAAATCTTTATCAACATGTCGCGTTGACGTAACCATTCATCGGGAAACCCAAAAACATTATCCTAGGCTAGTGGGACTTAGCCGTTAAGATTAGCTGCAACACTTGATCGAGCCGCTTCGTCTTCCGTTCGTATTGTGCATATTAGATGCCTATCTGTCAATCGTTTTACATCATCGAGGTTGTTAGGAAATATTGTAAAGTACTGCTGGCAGATAACAAAGTACTGTTAGTGATATTAAAGTACTGTTCATTATGTTAAAGTACTGTTAGTTATAGAAAAGTATTGTCTGCAATATCAAAGTACTGCTTATAACAGTTTTAGAGTTTTAGAAGGATTGTACTAGGAGAAGATAAGCATGGCAGGTTGTAAGCCCAATAGGGTTAATCCTTGATGTCTATAAAAGGACCCCTTGGAAGGCATAGTTAGGTACGAGAACGAGTACGAGTCTTAGAAGAAGTGTTAGCGATTAGTATTATTAGTGTTTAGGAATCTGCAAAGTTAGGCAGGTTCAAGGTGTGATAATAAAAGTAATCTTTTGATTATTGCTGTGTGTTCTTCTTAATATTATCAATTAGATTCCGCATAGTTGATAGTATTCAGTGTCAGCGTTTCATAGTTATTATCTTGGATTTATTCAAGGTAGTAATATCCTTTACAAGTTAAAGGTTCAACATATTAGAGTACATCGATCCTACAAGTGGTATCAGAGCTTGTGAGGAAACTCTGATTAAGAAGAACTTTGAACATCCGATATCTTTGCAAAACACTAAAGATGTCTGAAGCTGAAAACCACCCTCCTGCCTCATCTGTCACTGCACTACGAATTCCAATCATCAAGAAGGGTGAGTATGACCTATGGTGCATGAAGATGAGACAGTATATTGCAATTACTGATCATATTCTATGGGATATAATCACCAATGGTGACCAGGCTACAACAGAACCAGCTTCTTCCTCAGGTCAACCTTCTGCACCGAAAACTTCAATTGTTGTCAATGCAAGGAGAAACAATGAGAAAGCTCTCAACATATTGCTCTCTGCAATACCAGATAGACATCTCTTGAGCTTCCATGATGCTCAAGATGCCAAGAGTTTGTGGGCTGCTATAAAAGCAAGATTTGGAGGTAATAAGGAATCTAAGAAGATGCAGAAGAATCTCTTGAAACAACAGTTTGAGACCTTTGTTGTTGGAGCCAGAGAAGAGCTAGACTCAGCATACGACAGATTCCAGAACATTATTAGTATGCTAGAGTTGTATGATGCTAAGGTATCCTGTGAAGATGCTAATTTAAAATTTCTCAGAAGTCTACCATCTGTGTGGCATGTGGTTGCTACAATGATTAGAGGACAACCTGGATTAGATGAATTGGACTTTGATGATCTTTATAACAACCTGAAGGTGTATGAGCATGAGTTGAAGGGTGCTTCAAGTTCAAATTCACAAAGTATTGCTTTTATGTCTGCTGAAATCAAAGGCAGTACTTCTAGACAAAGTACTGCTGATGATAAATCTGAAATCATCACCAAAGGGTATGCTCAGGCTTCATCAAGCAAGTTGAAAGAAACTCTCAACTCTTCTTTCAACTCAGATGAAATCATATGTTCTTTCTTTGCTCAACAAGCTTCTATGCCTGAAACTCATGATGATGAAGACTTGCTGCAAATTGATGATGATGCTATGGAAGAAATTGACATCAGATGGCAAGTAGCTATGATAACTGCAAGAATAAGAAAGTTCATGAGAAAGACAGGAAGACCCATAGACCTCAAGCCTAAAAATGGAATCACCTTTGACAAGTCAAAGATTGAATGCTTTAACTGTCAGAAGTTGGGTCACTTTGCTAGGGAATGCAAGTTTGCTAAATATCAGGCAAACAGAGCAAATGGAAGTAAGGAAAAGAGAATTGTGCCCATTGAAGATTCAAACTCAAAAGCTTTGGTAGCAAAAGACAGCCAAGGTGAAATTGACTGGACCAAGGAATTTGATGATGATCCTGTGACTTTTGCTATGGTGGCACTGAATGGAATTGAAGAAGATGATTGGAGCATAGAGATTGATGCAGACCATGTGGATCTTGGACAAGATGGACTTGGAGTTTTTGACTGGAGCGAAGAAGCTGATAATGCACCAGTTGCTCTTGCTTTGATGGCTACAAGCTCAACCGATTCTTCTAACTCAGAGGTACCCTACTGTTCTAATTGCAGTAAATCTTATAAAAAACTGTTGAATGATTATCAAACTGAAAGAGATAATTTTCAAAGAGCTAGGTTAGAAATTCAGGGATATCAATTGAGCTTAGAATCATTAGAGGTCATAATTAGAACACATGAAAAGAATGAATACGCATGGGGTGATAAATATGAACAGATGGAGTATGATTTAAAAATGAGGGATTGGAAATTAGGCGAAAAACAAAAAGAATTGGATAATGTCATAAAAGAAAGGGATGAATTGAAAGAAAAACTTGAAAAATGGAGCAATGCTACTCTATTGCAAACTGAAATCCTGAACAAACAAAAAGTTTTGTCTGATAAAACATGTATAGGATTTGGAGTTGAATATAGTAGTAGTGAGGAAAGTAACAATTCATCTGGGGATGAAACTTTGACTGGTCCTTTGTATGAAAATTTCAAAAGAGAAAAAGCATACAAAGCAGTACCTCCACCCACAGGTACAATTATTCCACCTAGGGCAGATGTTGCTTTTACAGGGATAGATGAGCTAGCAATCAGGAATAAGGTGATTAACAAACAAAACTCAGAGTCTAGTGGAACAGATCATGAATCTTGTGAATCTAAAAACAGAGATGACTTAATCAAAAACAAAGAACAAACCCAGAATACTGTTAAGTCTAACACTGATAGAAACAAGGTCATCATTGAAGATTGGGTTGATAGTGATGATGAAGAGGTTCCACTAGGATTTTCAGAAATTAAGAAGCAAAATGTTTTGAAATCAGAAACATCTTCTGAAAACAAATCACCTAGGAGTAAGGATAGTTTTGGTCAAAGATCTAGGAGAAGGGGACTTGGGTACAGAGATGGTAAAGTATGCTTTGTATGTTACAGTCCTAATCACTTAATCAAGGATTGTGATCTACATGAAAGAAAACTCAAACAGACCCTAAAACCTAAACCATTGGAAACACAGGGTTCAAGGGACTCAAGATCAGTTTGGAATAACACAAGTAGGGTAAATCACAGAAATTTCTCAAGTGACTTTAGGCACCCTTGGTATGTGTTTAATTACACATACCTTTTACCTTTAAAAACGAGCTAAAATAACAAAAAACGGACTTAAAATGCCAAACATATGCTTGTTTTGCTAATTGTATTGTGCAGGAACGGATATTTAAGAAAAGGACGAAAAACAAAGCCAAAACGACAAAATCGGACTCGGAATGGAAAAGCAGGAAAAGACAAAGTCAAAATCCAAGCCCAAGCCTGAAAAAGTCAACATAAAGTCAGCCCAAGCCTGAAAAAGTCAACATAAAGTCAACCCAAGTCAACCCCGAAGCCAAAAGTCAAGAAAAACAAGTTTAGGGACTAAACTTGTAAATCCCTAAACTTATTTTAAATAGAAGAAAAGAGAGAAAGAAAGAGAAGGGGTGAAACTGCCAAATTGGCAAAGTTAAACCGCAAGGCAGCAGGAACAAAGCAGCAGAAACCAAAAGGGGCAAAACTGCCAAGTCCCCTAAGTTATAACTATCAAGGACGTACGGTGCAAAGGGTCTTATAACCCTTGGGGGGTTGTTTTGCCAAAACCCAAAACCCTTTAACACCACAAGGACGTGCACTGCAATACTCTCTATAACCTTGAGGGGCCAATAGTGTCAAACCCCCTAAACCTTTTGCCTGTTATACTCAAAACAGTTTTTCCCGCCCCTTTTTCCCCCCAACACAACTCACGGGTCGTTTTACCATCTTTTACCCTGTGATTTATCACCTCCACCATGAATAAACACATCCCCCCTCCTCCACTATATTTCCCACCAAGGTTCAGCCCTTGCCATGTTGGCAATCTCCCAATTTCCCATGAAATGTAGCCGAATCCCACCAGAAAAGCCATCAATTAAATAAATCTAACATGGGTTTGCGGTAAATTAAGAAAAGAAAAGAATGTAAACTTTGCTGTGGGACACAAAGCACAGTGAAGTAGAGAGTACTTACAACAGAATTATGGCTGGGAATATAAAAAAAGGGAGTGTTTGTTGTGTATCGTCATGTCACAACACAAAACATGGGGGAGAATTAGGGGGGGCTTTTCTTTTCTGGGGGGCTTTTCTAGTTCAATTAGGACACAAACCCTAAGAAAGAATCAAGAAAGAATTACAAGATATAATGGATCTTAAAACATCAATTGGATAATTTGAAAGTATGTACTCCAATAGGGGAAGGTCGGCCAATCAAATTTTCAAAGTCAGTAGAGTAAATGACTTGGAGTTAATAAGAGAGTTTAAATCCGTTAATGTATGTGCAGGGCAATTACTGAAGAGGAACTATAAGATCATGACTAATTTTACGACTCAAGTGGTTCAACTTACGCAATTTTGCTCCCTCTGGGAATGTCGATCATGCAAGGGAGAAAAGGACAAAATCTCAGATTATCTAAGGATTAAATAAGGAGGTTATGTAGCTTTTCGGTATTATAGACTTAAAGGTCAGGGAAGAAATCACATGGAAAGGGATCACCATGTTTAACTACTTTGGTAGTTAATATTGCGGTTGAATGAAGCCCATAGCTACGTTGATTACAGGGGGGAGTGGACTGCTTGTAAAGTTGGTATTGGATTAGAGAGATTTGATCGTTATTCTTGAGGGGGGGGAGGTATCTTTAAAGTCAAAGATGATTGCTTTCTTTTTAAGATTATGATGCAACTCTTGCGGAGATATCAGGACTTTCGAATCGGGAAATCATAATATGCGAGCACGATTGTTTTGAGTACAACAAGGGGTGCTTATACTGGGGACTGGAGATTGGGACTATGATACTATCTGTTGAGTTAGAACAAAGGTTTATCACTTACTAATGAGAGCTTATGCCAATGATTGTTAGAGCATTAAAGTTAGATGTTCTAAAGGTAACAGAGAATGCTTGTATGTAATAAGATTTGTATAAATGATGCAAAAAGGAGGATTTGCGAAGAGATAGCAGAATGATAATGGTTTGGTATCTTTATTTTCAAATTTTGTTTTTAATAAAAAGTAACTTATATTTTTGATAAATGAGAAAGATAAGTACCTAGATTGTCTTTGTTGGGAAGTATGTCAGCTTATTGATTTTTGATTAAAAAAGAGTTTGTAAACAATTGATTTGCGTGAATTATTGTTTTCTTATTGTGCATTTTGTTTTTAGGGCACAAATGATTGAATGGAAAAATAACAATATGTTTTAAGGGGATTTGGTGTTGGGATTAACAAACCAACACAGCATAATGGTAACTATTACACCATGTCTAGTAAGACATAAGAATTGTCTAGTACCAATTACAAAAGTTTTTGGTTTCCACAATTAAGAATTATGTAAAATATCAATATCTGTTTGTTAGTATGGTTTTTGTCATTTTGTATTTTTAAATTTTTGGGGCCTTGTTTTGCCAATCCTAATAATAATTATGATTGGTGCTTTTGACTAAATTACTAACTTGATGTGTGCTAAGTTTTCCTCTTGCAAATATGAATTGACTCCTCAAGTCGTCCCACTTTATAGCTTTGCGTATTGGATACTCCAGTTAGTTTCCCGTGTGCAGGGGTGCAAGGTGGTGACTGGGCTTTAATCTTTCCGTTGTCACGTGTGCGGGGCGCGCTCAATAGTTAGTACAATGATGTGGGGGGGGTGTTTGATATTAGGCGGGGTCATATTGAGTTTAGATGTTAGTTTTTAGATTTGACCGGTGAGTGAGTTGATGGCTGTTCTGGATTTGGTGGCGGTACCTCTAGGGCGCGCGGGGAACATTTTAGTTGTGGGGGTAAAAGAGCGGTTTAGATAAAATTTGCCCGGGGTTATAGGGGGGGGTGGGGAGGGGGGTTAGGGTGGGTGTGAGCGAGTGGTTTGGATAGAGTGTAGGCGGGAATTAATAGAGACTCAGAAATATTCGTGGGTGGAGGTGGGTGGGGGTTGTGAAACAAAGGGGGTAGTGAAGATGGACAAGGTGATTTTAGGAGAGGATCGGGTTTAATTTGTTAATCTTCCTTTTTAGGGCTTTTTGTGAGTTGTTTTTAAGGGGGGGGCTATTGTTTTTTGGTGCTGGTTTTTGAAAGGGGGATTGGGTGAGGGTTTTCTCACTGGCAGTGGTACGAAGATGGGGGGTCGAGAAGGGTTGGAGTGTTCGAGGTAAGTTTTATTAATTTTTAAGTTGGACTGTGGGGGGGAAGGGGAAATTCCAGATAGCTGTGGGTGCGTATGGTATTGATGGGGAAAAAGGATAAGCATGGAGGCTGTTCTAGGTGGAGGGATTGGGGCCTTTTCCCGCGTGATATTTGGTAAATTCACTTACAATTTGGAAGCCTACATAACCCCGACTACCTTTCTAGGTTCCAACTCAGAAACTGGCATAAGAGGTAACACTTTTTATAAAAGTATTATATATTCGTAAAATGTAATCGGTCGTATCTTTTTCGTTATAATTCGGTTTTTCGAGTTTCCTTATCAATTTGGAATCGTCATGATAGAGCAGGTACGATCTTTATAAAACATCATAGGCTGTTACAATACACGAACCAAAACAAGCCATTCGTATATCTTTTTGGGTTTATTATATAACTATATTTTTATTACTATTTTAACTAAATAAAATTAAAGAGATACAATGTCTTCCACATGCCATTCTATCATAATATATTTAACGCCTACATAACAATATGAAATAATGTACTAAAGTTTAATACAAAGCAAAAATATGTTTTACATGTTTAAAAACATCCTAATGGTGATTTTGCCATATAGAACCAATATATGCATAAAATGATAAATGTAAAGACATAAAGGGTTTTAGGTAACCTTATATTGATGTATGATGATGAGAAATATGTTCTAAACCCTTGTTTAGATTATAAACCAAAGCTTGCTAATCTTGTAACCCCTAAACCCTAATATTCCATTCTTTGCTTCAATACTTGTTAATGGTTAACCAAGGCTTGCAAACTCCATTAGTTTTATCTTAGAATGGATGTGTGATGGCTTGTATATGTTATAGACAAAAAAATTTATACTGGATTATGTAAAAGGGGTGTTTTGTTGCCGTGAGCTAGAGAGGAGTGGAGGGAGAAGGAGATTTTGTGAACTTTCACTCTTAGAAATAATGAGTGTGTGTTCTATTTTACTAGCTACTTTCCTTATCTATACTTCTTTGACTTATGATGTAGTAAGACTAGATACATAGATTAAGACATCAAATGAGGAATTCTAGGGAAAGTCTTGGTCTTGGTTCCTAAAAGATGAGAACATCCCATGGATTTAAGGAATTGTGTTTTCTAACTAGATATTTCCTTGCCATTTATCTTATATAAAAGAAAAAATTAAAGGTATACTTGTTATTAATAAGTTGTAAGTAAATGTAAGTTGTATACTTGTATCAATTGTATGTCTTGTTTATTTCCTTTATGTATATGGGGCGTCACATATGATATACTTAGGTAAAGTTTTATAAACTTTGATCATTAGAAATAAAAATGGTTATTTGTTGATGCGTTTATTTATTTTAGTTGGTTGTCCGGGTGTAAATGTATTTAATGCGAATAAGTAACGTTTTAACGCAAACCAATAAAATATAAATATATAAAGTTTGATTTATTACTTTCATAAAATAATATATAGCTTGCTTTGACGGAAATAAAAACTTTTATTCGTTTGGTGTCAGTTTACGGTTAATTGTTATTTATTAGTTTACGCGATTTTAACTATATAATTAGATTTAAAAAGTATAAACGCGTTTTTTAAACAGAGGATAAAAAAAAATAATTTGTAGAGAATAGATGACGTCGTATATGACCTGAAAATACGGAATATACTACAAAGAATCGTTGTGTGCACCTCCGTATGTGTTAGCAAAACGGAAGACCTAAAACAAAAATCAAGTAAACAGAGTAAAATGTCAATAAAA
The DNA here is from genome assembly GCA_026074375.1 of Tanacetum coccineum. Taxonomy (NCBI): domain Eukaryota; kingdom Viridiplantae; phylum Streptophyta; class Magnoliopsida; order Asterales; family Asteraceae; genus Tanacetum; species Tanacetum coccineum. Next base: position 3,922 of record BQNB010042347.1, on the reverse strand, counting down.
TTCTAATGCGTACAAAATAAAATGAATGGAAATATGAAGTAATATGGATTACTAAAGAAAATGAATCAATGTAGTAGGTGAAGGAGAATAAAGCTGGAACTCATTCAACCCTTTCAATTTCTCGTGCGTCAACGCGAGCAAAATAATCTTAACGTGTCGGCCATTTGTCAAAATTTTGACACTTTTCGTTGCTAAATTTTTTTTAGTTGTAGCTTAAAACTAGAGTGTAGTGTAGTTTTAAAGTAACAATAAAAGTTTATACTATTTTAGAGCAGATTAGGCTATAAGTGTTAGCCTTAATTTTATTGAGTCAATAAAGGAAGCTCGTTCCCGTGTTCAAGACCTCACTTCGGGGGAGATTGTTAGCCTCAATTTATTGAGTCGAACAAGGAAGTTCGGTCACTCTACGATGGAGCTTCGGTCTTTAATTAGTTAATGTTGTAATAGGATATTATCGGGAATCAGGCTCGATAGTGAATCTAATATTGTATATGTTTCGGGTTTAATCCCAAGCAAAACCCGAGCCCGGGTCTTAGTTAAATATCCCGCGCGTCATTTAACGCGATGGGGTATATAAACTCTTTTCTATTTAGAAAAGAGTAAGTTGTACAAAATATCTAGAAATGTCTTTTCTCTTTTCTCTCAATTCTCTCTCTAGTTTCTCTCTCTAGAACAACTCTTTCTTTCTCATTTCTAGTTCTGATTTCGTGATCGATTGTATGAAGTGAAGTGTTATCGGGATCCTACATAAACTCAGGACCTCGTTTAGAGTTCCATCTAACCTTAATGATGGGAATGCGACTCCTCTTCAATTGTTTGATTTCATGATCCTTAACTTCTACTGGCTCTTCTACAAAGTGGAGCTTGTCATCCACACGTAGTTCTTCCAACTGAATCATAAGTGATTCGTCGGGCAGACACTTCTTCAGATTTGACACGTGAAACATGTTATGAACTCGGCTTAATTGTTGTGGTAGCTCAAGTTTATTGGCAACAGTTCCGACTCTCTCGATCACCTTGAAAGGGCCGACATACCTAGGGTTTAACTTCCCCCGTTTGCCAAAACGCACAACAAAGCTACTTTGTCTAGAAGAAAAAACTTTATGACGGCACATAACAGAAATCATCTTCTTTCAAACAGGGGAGGAAGAAAGTCTCTGATGGAAGTACTGGTTTGAATGAAGTTGATGTTAATTCAGGTGATTCTCAAATGATGGATGTTGATGATACTATTTCTGCTGAAGTTCATGAAGGTACTGCTCAAGTAAATGAAGGTACTGCTGAGGTAAATGAAAGGACTGCTGAAGCAAATCTAAGTACTGAACCTTCAATGAAAGAAGTGGAAGATGAAGCTGGTCCTTCAACCTTTCAAGATGAGTCTGATGAGTTCATTCAAGATGATACCTTAATTGCTGATGTCTTGGTTAATATCACAAGACCAAGAAGAGGAGCAGGAATTACCATTCCTGGTAATATTCCTGAGCAAGAAAGACCTGAATCTCCAGCTAAAAATTCTTGATCAAAAGTAAAGGTAAGGTATAATGAAGGAAGACCAAAAAGAAGAAGCTTACTCTTCAACATTTAGAGCTGCTTGAGACTGCAATAGATGAGAATGTTGCTAGAAAAGTTGCAAGCTGATATGGGAAGAAGAGGAAGGAAGAAAAATGGACTTGCTGGTCTTGAAGTCATACAGCTGAAATAGAGGATTATGTGATGATGTGCAGAGGTGCAAAGACAGAAAGAGAGAATTTTACTGAAGAACAAAGGAAAGTTTGGTGGGGACTATAGTGCTCAAAGGTGATTTAGAGCAGAAGCAACAAGCAGCATTACAAAGAAGCGACTACTACCAATCCTCAGCTAGAAATTAGATGATGAAAGTATATTAAGAATGTTGGTGGTAAAGCTTATAGAACCTCAAAAAACGAGAATTATGAGATATCAAGGATTATGAAAAAGGTGAAGAGGAATCACAATGACAAAATTTGGTTGCTATTGGGTTACAGAAGGTATGAACAAGACTATTAGTGAGATGAATGTAAAAGCTGAAGAACCTTCAAAGAAGAGAAGAGGTACCATTAGAAAAATGAAGTCATCAAGGAAAATCAAAAAGAGAAAAATACAAAAATCAGATGATGAGCTTAAGAGTTTTCTAAAGGTTATGGATTTTGAAGGTGATAGTGCACAAGATGTAGAAGTTATGGAACAACGTTCTTTGATCTCAAGATTTTCGATTGTTCAATCACCTGAAGGGGAATATATTGCTGTTCAAAGAGCCAATGGGCATATAAGAGCATTCAACACTCTCAATGAAGTTTTGCATATATTGGACAGACAAGACTTGCATCACTTGCATAGATTGGTGATAGAGTACTATGAACATATTCCTCCAACTGGCTTAGGTTTGATATTACATGGAGATTTAACAACAATGATGGAAACAACCGAAGAAAGTGATGATGAACTGTGGAGAAATCAGACTGAATGGGAAATCATAAGATGGAGATTGTATGAGTCCACAGGAGTGCATATACTGGAACTGGAGAATGGGACTATGGTACATATGTTGGCAGAACAAAGGTATCCACTTACAAGAGAGCTTATGCAAAGAATGTTGGAGCATAAGTTAGAAGTTCAAAGGGAAACAGAGGATGCTCTGAATTTAATAAGATTTGTGATGAAGCAAAAGGAGGATTTGGAAAGAGAAGAAGAATGATTCTGGTATGGTATCTAATTTATCAAATATGTTTTTTGTTTTAATAAAATTAACTTATGTTTTTGATAAATGAGAAAGATAAGTACTAGAAGTACTTTGTTGGAAAGTACTGTCAGCTTAATTGATTTTTGATAAAAGAGTAAAACAAAATGTTTTGGTGAATAAATAGTTTTAAATGTGCAAAAAGGTTTAAGGCACAAATGATTGAAGGAAAATAAAACTGTTTTAAGGGATTGAGTGTTGTTAACCACGCACCAGCAAAATGGTAATCAATTCACCATGTTCTAGTAGACATAAAGAACTTGACTAGTCCAATCAGACAGTTTTGTAAGACATCTCAAGTCATGTTGATGGTTGTCAATATCCTTGTGTTGCGGAACTCCAATATTCATCTTATGAATATCATGTGAGTTTGGTGGACACATCCTAATATCTACAATATCACCAATCACTCAGAATTGTCTTGATTTAACAATATTCTCATATTGTTAATCGACAACGGATTTAATTTAGAATAATAACTATTATTATTCATAGATTTAAACATACAAATATAAGACACAATTTAAGATATATATATATATATATATATAACAAAAATACCAAGTATCATTATCATAAAATAAATTGTTCAAACATCCCTTATCCAAATACTAAACACAGATCTACATGAAACTACTAGCTAAACGAAGTCCCATGCTCTTAGCATGTTGAGTAAGTTTTCCTTAAGATAAAGCATTCGTAAAAGGATATGCTAGATTGTCATCTGTGTGAACTTTAAGAAGGTTACTTCTATGGTAGTGTCTGGCGCAATCTGAACCCCTAGTTCGTTGGCAATAAGAAGTGCTGCTGAATTATCGCAAAACATCTTAATTAGTTCGTTTATTGTTGGTACTATACCAAGACTTGAAATAAACTTCCTAATCCAAACAGCTTCCATCTCTGCTTCTTAAGCAGTTATGTAATTCAGCTTATGTAGCAGGCTTTCAGTAGTACTTTACTTGGAGATTGTTAGGAAATATTGTAAAGTACTGTTGACAGATAACGAAGTACTGTCAGTGATATTAAAGTACTGCTTATTATGTTAAAGTACTGTTAGTTATAGAAAGGTACTGTTAGCAATATCAAAGTACTGCTTATAACAGTTTTAGAGTTTTAGAAGGATTGTACTAGGAGAAGATAAGCATGGCAGGTTGTAAGCCCATCCTT
>BQNB010042346.1:32402-46183 GCA_026074375.1 Tanacetum coccineum | reverse complement strand
AGGGAAATAATTACAACCAAGCTTCCACCTACCAACCCCCGGTTAATCAAGGGCAAATTTACCGAACTCCGATTAATCAACCCCTGGTTCACCAAACTCAACCTTACCAAGCTCCAGCTCCGTAAACACAAGGCGTGTCGAAGGATTATTTTCAAAATTATGTCAAAGCTAATGATGCAGTGATGAGAAATATGCAAAACCAGAATCAAAATTTGCAAAATCAAATGACTAATTTAACGGACATGCTTTCCAAGTTCGTAAATTCCAATACCGCTTCTACTTCAGGTTCAGGGACACTCCCTAGTAACACCATTACTAACCCAAAGGTACACTTGAAGGTTATTACCACCCGAAGTGGTGTTGCTTATCAAGGACCTACGATTCCTACTACCTTTTCTTCACATCCTAAAATAGTGGAACGTGAACCCGAGGTGACAAAGGACATGGTGCATCCTACTAATAACGGAAGTACCAAAGACGTCCAACCTCCGATTGTCCAAGTTCAATCTCAAGTACCAAATTTTGAGCCCGTTGTTGATCCCATTAGTGCTCCAATGCCTAACCCAAACCGTCAATTCCATATCCTTCGAGATGTAATGTTGAAAAGCGTCATGAAAAAGCTAACGACCAAGTTGAGGAATTCTACAAAATCTTTCAAGATATGAGTTTTGAAATTAGCTTAGCGGATGCTTTGATTCTTATGCCAAAATTTGCCTCGACTCTTAAAGCCTTAATCGGAAACAAAGAAAAGTTAAGTGAAATGGCTAGAACCCCTTTGAATAAGCATTGTTCAGCGGTTATCTTAAACAAGTTACCCGAAAAACTTAGAGACCCTGGCAAATTTCTTATACCATGTGATTTTCCCAGAATGGATGAGTGCTTAGCCTTGGCCGATCTTGGCGCTAGCATAAATCTCATGCCATTATCCGTGTGGAAAAAGCTTTCTCTTCCTGAGCTCACTCCTACTTGTATGACTCTTGAACTTGCAGACCGTTCGATTACCAAACCGATCGGTATTGCTGAAGATGTCTACCTAAAAGTAGGAAAGTTCAAATTCCCGGCCGACTTTGTAGTCGTAGACTTTGATGCCGATCCCCGAGTTCCCCTAATTCTCGGGAGATCTTTCTTAAAGACCGGACGTGCTTTGATTGATGTTTACGAAGGAGAATTAACTCTTCGTGTTGGAAAAGAAGCCATAACATTCAATCTTGACCAAACTTCGAGATATTCCTCTAATTACGATGAAATGACGGCGAACCGAATCGACGTTATTGAAATGGCTTGTGAGGAGTATTCTCAAGAAGTTCTTGGTTTCTCCAATGTGATCTCCAGTGGAAATCCTACTCCGTATTATGACTCGATCGTTTCTATCTCTTCTCCGACTCTCACTCTTTGGGGTAGTGATTTTTCTTCTTTGAGGAAGTCGATGCTTTCTTAAAGATGATCCAACTTCACCGAAAGTTGATGACTCTTACTATGACTCGGAAGGGGATATTCTATGTTAGGTCTAAAATTCAGGATCAATAAGTAATATAGTGATAATCTAGATAGAGAAAGTAGAGAGAGAAAGAGGGAGGAGGAGGATTAGAGAGAGATTAGAAAGAGATTAGAAGTAACCTAGAAATCCACCCCACAAATGAGGTGGTGGAGGGGTATTTATACCCATTTACAATAATGAGCATAAAGCCCTTGACTTTTAGACTTTTACCATTTAGACCCTGTCTTTAACTTTCATTTTAGTCACAGGCTTTCACTTACCTATACTACAACATTATTCACATTTATAAAGACTTTATCTCAATAAGATCGTCACTTTTATCAATCCTAACAATCTTCCCCTAAGGGACGATCATTGAGATCTCTCTTTGATTGCATTAATGATCATTATTTCCTTATTCGTAACAATCTCCCCCTAAAGGATGATCATCTCTCTTGTGACTTTGATCTTTGAACTTTCATTGAGATCTCTCTTGTTACTTTGATCTTTGAACTTTAACGCTTGTATGTCTTGAGTCTTGTTGTGTAATAGTGGTCTTATTCCAATCATGCTCTTGTGATCTTGATCATGATCTTTCCATTTTCCTTTTAGTCCTTTGCCTTTGAGATTTTTACATATCATTATTCTTTACCGTGAATCCATCTTGATTTGTCTTTTGAAGCTTTTGACCAACATACTCATACTTTCTTGATAGCTTACAATCTTCCTCATGTAGAACTTTTATTTTGACCAACAACTTGTTTATTTAAGGAAGTTCTTTGTTTTATCAGAGTTGCGGAAGTGTATCTTTGAACTTTGAGTATGAGATATGAAGAAATGAATTATGACAGTGTCCTTGCTTCTGAAAGGTAGAGATGTTGTTGATGTTCTTCCCCCCAATTGCTTCCCCCCAAATAAACAACAATTCGTATACACATACTTCACATTTCTTCCCCCTAAATGTTGCACTCTATCAAAATATCCAGTTTGAACACTTCTCCTCCCCCTGATTGCATTTAATGACCATCAAACATAATCATAATCTTGTTGCACCTGAATATTCGATAGTGTAGTCATGTGTGAAGTGCAGTCGAAGCATGAGAGTCAACTACTAACTTCAATTCCAACAATCTCCCCTTATCAAAATTGTGACATCATAAGCAACCTTGGTAATCCAACACTTCACTTGAATGAATCAAGGAAATGTTGTTTGTGTTTTTTGAAAACAAATTCCAAAAAAATTACGATAACAAACTAGTCACTTAGATTATAGTTAACACTATGGAATCATAAATCATTCTTTTCAAATTAGTGACCTCCGTTCACGTGGCTTTGATGTTAGCACTGGAGATTTCCATTCATTCATTGTGAAATACTTAATGTAAGTATCACTCTTGAATGTTCTGGCAATGTCACTAAGACATGCAATATCACATAGACAGACTCTTGTACCTTTTTGTATCTTTGATGTTTAATACAAATGTACTTTTGTGTCCTATGTGAGATTTATGATTTGATCTCTTTTGGCTCTAGACTCAATAAGTGCTTTTTGGTTTTAGTGATCGGAGGCTGGAGCAGACTGCCACCTTTTCAATATCAACAATCTCGGAGTGAGATGTCAATAGATTATGCGTTTAATCTCCGTGACAAATGAAACAAGAATTCTTTTGAGAGAATCTTAAGTGGCTAGGAAGGGTTGTGCATTGCATCACTGGGTCCATGATGTCTTTCTTCAATACCAAATATCATCTTTGTGATATTCGATAGATTATGTATTGACCCGGTTTCTGCCTAAAGTTTGTGGAGGGCTTCTTTCTTTTCACCCTTTATCCATACATTTCTTTTTCATTCTTCAACCCCTTCAATGTTAAACTAACGCGTCCTCATTATCATCTTGTTGTGATTGTTCCGATGATAACTCATGCCTTAGTTAACATTATTCCCATTCACATTCTACTCCATCATACCTAAGGACTTATATTCTATCTATGGAATGTCCCTGGGTAGATCCCTCCGGTTCTGGTTGGATCATGGGATAATACCTAACCTTACCACCTTATATCTTCTTTGATCATTGTGAGGTAGTTGGTTGATGGGTATTTAAGATCGAAACCATAAAAGCATTTGAAAATCAATCAAAGTGTTTGATATAAATCAAAACAATTAACACTTTGAAAGTTTCACTTTTTGAGAAATACTCCCCTTACACATATGCATTGATATTCAAAATTATTTTGCACATGGAGGAAAGAGTTGATTGCACTTTGAGTCTTTTAGATAACTTTGATATTCCACATACTTAAGCATTTATCTTTCTTGATCACATTTTAATCCAATTTTCTCCCCCTCAAAAATAGCATACCAAATGATATTTTTGATATCAATGGATTAAAATAGCTATATGAGAATTTGAAAACACATGGGAGAAAACGGATATAGCATGATTATGATTTGGAACCTTTCTGAACATTTTAAACAAATTTGAAAAACTAGTTGTGTCAAAGTATGTCGATATCTAAAACGTATGGTCAGTAGATTGCTCACTCCTCATCCTGTTAATTTCAGGAAACGGTCGTAACCGGACACAATCTTCACCATTTGCACGCTTATCGATATAAACATACTTGACCACAACTTCTTTTAAATCGATTATTATTCATTTGTTCAAAACATTTTCATTTGTATACCATTTTGCTTGAGCTCAAGATTTTGAATATCTTAAATGAAATAGCTCAAGTCCAAGAAGTTGTAAACTTCCCGTTGTGAGGATAAATGTACAAAAATGTACACTTTCCTTTATTTGAAGAATGAGTCCTAAGCTGACATTTACTTAGAAGTCGTATGTCCCGAGCACACTTTTTTGAAAAGATGTTGATAAAAAATTGCTCGGGACAAAGAAGATTTCTCTTCTTTTAAAGATAAAGCGCACTGAAACGTACACTTTTCTTTTATTTGAAAACCGGGTTGTTATCTGAAATTTAATAACAAACCATTGACTTGAGCTACAAAACTTTGAATGTTTTATTTGAATAGCTCAAGACCGAAAAGATTTCTCTTTTCGTTGTTAAGGATAAATGCACTGAAACGTACATTTTCCTTTTATTTAAAGCACGGGTTGCAATCTGATATATGATTACAAACCATTGACATCGAATTTAGACAACAACTTTTGGAACCCATTTAAGCACGGTGCTAACGGGTTTACCAAATTTTGAAAACCAATTGAAAGTTGTGTCAAGTCGATGTAAAGATGTTGAGTTCCAACGAGGGCTTGAAACCGGTGTTTCATTTGAAAACAGCTCTCGTGGAATCAACGGAGATTTAAAATTCCTCTTGATATTCCATTGATTTTTGAAACTCGGTGTTTCAAATGGAGTTTTAAATCTTGTTGACGAAGAAGATTTCCATTTGTTAATGTCATTTGATGAAACATCCTGAAAATTTGTTTCGTTTGAAACTCTTCCTTTCTTGTTGATGGTTGAAGCAAAGTCATTCTTGTTTTGCATCGAAAGCATTTCTGATTTGGAATATTTGAAAGATTTCGAATGACTTTGCTTTGGCCTCCACACTTGTTTTACCGGTGTAAAACGAGAGTGTGGAGTAACAAAAACGTGATTCTTTCCTTTGAAAGTACTTGTCTTAAAACTCTTTTGAGAAGAAGATGCTTCAAAAGTTTGAGATTCCTTAATTGGGCTCCACACTTGTTTTACCGGTGTAAAACACGAGTGTGATGTTTCAAAAGATTGATTATTTTCATTTGAAGCTCTTGTCTTAAAACCCTTATGAGGAGAAAATGTTTCAAAACTTTGAGATTTCTTAGAAAACTTCCTATCTTTTTGTAAAGAATAGGTTGTAAACTGAGAAACCCTTCGTGAAAACGGTTTTGAAGATTCACCCGTGTGAACCTTTTCCGAAACACTTTCTTTAGGTTTTGAAGATTTTGAAACATTGATGTTCCATTTTTGCCGATTAAGAGAATCAAACTTCACTTTTAAAGCATTATATGAAGTCCTCAACTCATGATATTCTTTTTGACAAGAACGAATATCTTGAGATGCCAATTTTGATTCCAAATATGCAATTCGTTTTAAAAGCTGATCTTTTTCATTTTTAGGCAAAGACTGTGTAGTGACTGGTTTTGACAAACTCTTTTGCACATCAACTTTGGGAGTAAACCATGATTTTGAAATTTGAGAGTTTATCAACAATTTATCAGCTGGTGGTTTTCCCAAAATTGAATGTTTATCAAACTTAGTTTGCACAGACTTTCCTTTCAGATTTTCCAATTGAGTTCTCAAATGATTAATTTCTTTCAAAAATTGATCCTTTTCAGCTTTAGAATCATCAACCTTACGAGCCAATTGTCGTTCAAGAACAACTTTCGTTTTTTCAAGTTTTTCAAAATACGCCTCAAATTTAGCTGTTCTGTTCGACAATTCAAGCTTGACATCATTAAAATCTTTTGTTTGTTGAGTTAAAACCTTTTCAAGCTCGACAAACTTTGTTAGAAACTCACATTTGGCATTATCACAAACATTCTCCCCCGATTCCATGTTAAGTTCAGAAATATCCAACTGCTTCTTTTTGAAAAATTCAATTTTTTCGAGAATGTTTTTGAACTTAGTTTCAGCAAATTCAAACAATTGAGACTTCAGATTTTCTGCCTCGTCTTGTGTTACATTTGAAGTTTTTGTTTGGACCCGCGACTTTTTGATTGAATCAAACAAGTTTTTGTAAGTCAACTTCAAATGTTCATTCTCCTTAATTAATGACGCCACACGATATTCCAACTCAATGTTTCTCGTTTCAATCTCATCAAAATCGTCCTTAACTTTGGCTTCATCACATTGATGTGTCTCAACTTTTGACCTTTGAACCGACTCAAACAAATCTTTATAAGTCTGTTTCAAATGAGCATTTTCGAGTTGTAATGATGCCATAAAATTCTCATTTTCTTTTTGCACTGTTTTCAAAGAATTATTTTCTCGAGACTTGTGTTGAAGTGCGATTTCAAAAGCAATACTCTTTGCCTCAGATTTTGACAAATCTTTTTCCAATTCAACAATTCTTTTTGACAATCCCTGTGTGACTTCAAATGAAACATCGTTTGACTCTTTTGAAATTCTTTCAATTTCATCATGTAACTCCTTATTCCTTATTTCCATACAAGAAGTTATGACAAGATTCTTGATATCTGCAGTTAAGGATGCTTCCAAAAGTTGATCTTTCAACAAATCATTTTGATTCTCAATTTCATCAAGATAGACATCATTTTGCTCAAACGCATCTTTCATTTCTTTTATATCCCTTTGAAATAGATTCTGAAAGGCTTCAAAATAGGTTTGCCACTCTCGAAGAATGTTTTTCCCTTTAATACAAACATCAATTAACCTTTGTTCTTCTTTAGACGTATAGAAAATGCTTTCTCGTTTGCGATTCTTTTCAAGTAACCCAAGCAAATTTCTGTAATATTTGTCCATTTCAATCAAATTCACAAGCATTGGATTTGCACTAGGCATTGATGCCATGCTTGGTTTTGTCTTAGAAGCAAATTTCTTAGATGTTTTTGAAACAGAAGATATACAAGATGATAAAAAATATGTTTGTTCAGCAGAACGCTCTTTTTAAGGAACAAAGTCTTTATAAAGTTTGTTTAACTTTTCGTAATTGATTGGTTGAATCTTTAACTCTTGAATTTTTTTATCTTTTTGAAACTCATTCATTTTTAATTGACTCTTTTCAGCATCCTCAAGAGTTTCCTCAGAATCAAACACATGCAGTTGTTCATTTTTATCACAAAGCTCAGAAGCACGATACAACTTAGGAATTTTAGCATAAGCTTGTGAAAGAACACAAGAACCGTTATATCCCACACCCGACTTATGTAAGTTATCCCGAAAAGCTTTTTGTTCATTTGTAAGCAACTGAAGTGTGTCAGTTGATCTGCCCATTTTGCAAACAACGTTTTCAAGATCTTTGATTTTATCTTGTAACTGAATAATATCATTAAAATATTTTTCCTCTTTGTCATGTTGTGTTTGTTTGAAAATCGTTTGTGTCTTTTAAAGTAATTGAATTATTTCCTCCTTTGATCCCATTTTCCTTATTAATCACAACAAACCCAAGAAATTTTTCAACACAAACCCAAAAATTTAACACAAAATGTTTAATCACGACTAAAAATTCAACCGAAAATGTGAGTTTTACCTAATTTGAATCGAAAATGAATCAAAAGATTGATAAAACCGACAATGCGAACACAATCAATTCTTAAGCGATTTTAAACCTTTTTCGCAAAGTAAAACTACTACACAAATATAATGAAACCGAAAGTGTAATCCTATAGTAACTTTAAAATTGATGAAACCGAAAATGAAGAACTAATCTATTACAACTTGATAATCAAACGAGTACTGATAAGTGCTTAATTACACATATCTTTTACCTCTAAAAACGAGCTTAAATGACCAAAAACAGACAAAAACTGCCAAATATACGTTTGTTTTGCATTTGTATTGTGCAGGAAGTGGATATCAACAAAAAGACAGAAAACAGAGCCAAAATGACAAAACTGAGCATGAAATGGAAAAGACTGTGCAAAATCAAGGCCAAAGTCCAAAAATGTCAAAGTCAGAGTCAATACTGAAGAATCAGCAGTCAAACCGGAGCCGGAACTGAAGAATACTATTGAATGCAATCTTTACCCATCTGATGGGCCGGGAAAGCCCAATAGTATATTTATGAAGACTGTGAAGACCAAATGGGCCCTCAATCAATTACAACAGCCCATTTGTGTGCAATTGACAAAGACTGTGAAGACTTTGAAGACCCAATCCTAGCCCTTGAACAGCCAATCTCAGCCATTGTACACACAAAACCCACTGATCTCCTCACAGGGTCGATGAAGCGGAAACAGTTTCAACAATACCAACAAGAACAACAACAAGCTTTTTTCCGATGGCAACAATCACAAATCCTAAACCGTGATTTAGATAATCTACAACAAAACCCACCATCATTCCACTCAGAATCTTCCCAAACACTCACTCAACATCAACAAGTCGATTCGCCAAAAAAAGGCGATCGCAAGTAAAAAATGGCCCGAAGGGGAAAAGATGTTGAAGACGAGCCCCAAGAGCCGGTCGCAGCGGGCCGTTGGCTACCGGTCGAAGAAGAATTGCTTGCAACATGTTACGTGGCCGTTTTCGAAGATAATAATGTCGAAAGGTCACAAAAGCATGACACGTTTTGGTATCGGGTTTTGAACGAGTTCAATTCGAAAAAATTTCAAAACCGTACGAAGGATATGTTGACTAGTAAATGGCATACGTTGAATGCCAATTGCCAAAAGTTCAACGCCACGTACAAACGGGCCAAATGTTTGGGAAAAAGTGGCGAAAACGATGTGGATTATTTGAAACGGGCTCAAAATATTTACCGTGACGAGCATAGAGGGGTCGCGTTTTCTCAAGAAGATGCTTGGGCCGTTTTGAGATTCTACCCAAAATGGGACGCACCAGACAAGTTGACTAACGGAGAGTCCCCGGGGATAGCCGGGAGGATCTATTCGGTCACGATGCAACGGACCCACGTCGTCCAGCAAACAACGGCCGCCAAGAAAGAAATCCGACGCAACGGCGAGCACCGGTTGGAAGTAGCGGCGTCGGACCAATTACGAGGAGCTAATTTATTTTTTTTTTTTCTATTTTTTTTTTTTGTTTGGAGCAGAGCTTCGTCTGAAATGGGAAGCCGCCGAAAGGGCTTTCGAAGCTCAAGCCGAAAAAGACCGCACACTAATGCGGTTGAAGGAGTTGAGGTTTCTAGCTACTAGCACTAAGGATTTGGACGAAGACGACGCCCCATTGATCAGAAGAAAAAAATTGATCAAAAACAAAATGAAAAATGATTTGGGTAACGAGGACGACGAAGACGAAGACGAGTAGTTTTTTTTTAATTTCGTAATGTATTTTTTTTCGTAATGTTTTTTTTATTTCGTAATGTTTTTTTTTAATTTCGTAATGTTTTTTTATTTCGTAATGTTTTTTTTTAATTTCGTAATGTGTTTTTTTAATGTATTTTGTATGTTTAATTATGAATGAAATAGTTAGTTTGTTAAAATAATGAAATAATTGTTTAGGGGGTTTTAGTATGATTAGAGGAGTGGTGTTGGTGTTGATGTTATGCTGATGTGGCACTGACGGGTGCAGCAAAAACTTGGTGTTGCCAAGTTATGATACCTGGGGATCTAATATCAAAAGACGCCTCTTTCTTATATTTTCACTCAGTCACCTAAACTCTCCCAACACAACCTTATCTTTTAAATTTGTTTCTTTCACTACTCAAGATTGTTTATCCCACGAAATAACACAAGAAATACTACAATCTTCTTTGTTATACCCTTGAAAACCTCGACAAATAACATCAAAACACAATATATGTTGTTAACTATTTCAGTTCGTGTCAAGATATCATCAAGAATGACTTCATGTATTTGCTCAACAAGGTTATGTGATATGATTTTCATTGTTTATCTTTTACTCACTGAAACAAATATAGAGCACAACACATTTGTTTTTGTTCAAATCTTGTGGGTTTCGAAAAATAACAAGATTATTCTTCAAAATTCGTTCTTTGATTTTCTTAATGAATTTACACAAAGAAAAGATGAAGCATACTTGATTTTCTTGTTATTGTTATTGTCAAGATCGCGAAAAAACTAAACCAAAACTGAGATTGATAGTGTTTTTGTTTCGATTTGTTCGATAAGATCTACGATGAAAAAAAATCTGAGATCTTTTTGGTATTTACTCCGATTGTTTTTGTTGTTGTTAGATCTATGATGAGATGAGTTTTTGTGCAGTGAAGATCTTTATAGATTTTGAAAAACTCTTGAGAGTTGCACAATAAAACCGAACAGGGATCGTTAAAATTAGATACCAAGTTTGGATTTTTTTTTTTGAATCGTTTGTTTCGAAAATAAGTGATTTGGATCTATGATGACATATGTCTAAAAAAAACTGAGATCAGATTCTTGATTATATTCTCGTTGATATGATGTGATGGAAATATTCCTTGAGTTGGTTTCTTGTCTTTTGAATTGATCCGAGTTTGATCTTTTGAGAAAGCTTGAGGATCTTTGATGAAGATCTTTTGAGAAAGATTTATAACTTTGTTATGCACACAAGTTTTCTGAGATCCAACTTTTCTTTTTCGAGATTGAATTTCTGAGTTTTCTGTTTAAGATCTTTTTACAAGTTAGATCAAATCAGTGATGATGTGTTAAAAATCTTTTAACGATTTGAGATAAGCTCGACAAAATACAAATCTGAGATCTAAGGAACCCGATTTGACTTTTCTTATGAAATTTGAAGATTTTTGGATCTATGATGAAATTTTCGATCAAGAGATGAATAAGAAATCTATTATTGTAACTCGAATGATAAATCTGAGATCTTACTTTTAAGTTTTCTTTGTTTTCAAACTCGGTAAAAAACTCAGATCTGAAACACTTTTACACAAAACGCATTTTTCAAAAAACGTGTTGACTGTTGATCACCGAGTTTGACCAAAAATTCAAAACTACTGAGTTTGACCAGTCTTAACAAATTTACTGAATTTGAAACAAAATCTGTGAAATATCAACAAAAGCACGAATTTAAGCAAAAAATTTATACTAATTCTGCTATGACACTTACACGATAAAAAACCGTAACTGTTCATCCTCGATAAAAAACGAGATTAGCAAAACAGTCAAATAAAGCTCAATAAGCAGATTTGACTCGATTAGCACCGAAAATAAGCTGAAAATCGAATAGGCAACCCGAAAAAGCAGAATAAACAATAGATATTCAGGGACGAATAAGCTCGGATATAAGACCAAATAAGTGTGGAATTAAGCTGTCAGAATAAAGCTCTCCAAAACCACACTAAATCGCTCCTGTAGCTCTGATACCACTTGTTAAGTCTGAATTCAGGATCAATAAACAATAAAGTGTTTAGTATAGAGAGAGAAAGTAAAGAGAGAAAGAGGGAGGAGAATAATGAAATGAAACTTGAATACACATACAAGACACACCTCACAAATGAGGTGGTGGAGGGGTATTTATACCCATTTACAATAATGAGCATAAAGCCCATGACTTTTAGATATTTACCATTTAGCCCCTTTGACTTTTAGACTTTTTCTATTTAGCCAAGTCTTGTGACTTTATTTTAGTCACAAGCCTTTTACTTACCCTATTACACAATATTAATTCACTATTTATTACAAGATATTTATCTCAATAAGATCGTCACTTTTATCAATCCTAACAAAACCACTTTAAAGGAAGTCTTTCGACTAAATAATTAACCAATATCACCTATTACATAATGTTTAACAAAACAGATATGTAATATGATATTGTCAATCTTCATTAAGAAGATCTTAATAGATCTGTTTCACATGATCTATTTCTACAACGAAACTCAAAAAGGTTTCAGTAGATCCACTCTTCTAAAGAAACTCAACAAGGTTTCTATAGAACTTCTTTGTACCAGCATCTTTTGTTTTGTGCTTGCGTTCCAATGACTCCCATAATTCTTTGGCAGTCGTGGTTTTGCAATACACGTTGTACAAAGAGCCCACCAGACCATTCAGAACATAGTTGTGACACAAGAAGTCTGAATGTTTCCATGCTTCCACATCTTGCACAACCTGTGCATTAGGGGGTTTGACCTTCCTTAGGAGGTTTCACCTGAGGTGCAGTCTCATTTAAGAACCACGCAAGGTTCAAAGTTCCGAGATGGAAGAACATCTTCTGTTGCCACCTCTTAAAATTCTGCCCATTGAATTTTTCTGGTTTTTCAGCATGATTAGCAACTGTGTTGGTAACTTGCGCACCAGTTACGTTTACAGGAGTAGTCACAATCGTGAAAGATCAAACACAAACAATTAAATAAACTGTAATAATCCGGTATCCAAGAAATTCAATATTGATTTCTATAACCTTGTATCGGATCTGCTTCAAAGAAACTCAATCTTGGTTTCAATGAATCGATATTTGTCATGATTTGCAACCATGTTAGTAATTGGCGCACCAATTACATTCAGAAGATTCTCAAAGCTCACACTTGTATTTAAACACGAACAGTTTAGAACTGTTAAAATAATCTTGATATCTAATAAACTCGACTTGGTTTATATAAACTTGTACTAAATCCAAATCAAAGAAACTCAAGCTTGGTTTCGATGAATCAACTGGATCAAAATAGATCAATTTGATAGAAACCCAATCTTGGTTTCAAAATAAATTAATCTAAACAACTGTTTTTAAAATCGTTATAGATCTGTAATTCAAAATCTGTTTAATTAAAACTGATTTCTAAAGAAACTCAATCTTGGTTTCGACAGAAAACAGTTTATAAAATCTGTTAATAATATTAATCTGATTTATCAAAAGTGTTTTTAATTCGGTTTACACCGAATCTGTTTTAAGATTGTAGGGAAACATGTACACTTTTAATTAAAATAAATCAGATTTCAATTAATAAATAATTAACAGAAAATAAATAACATAAAAGAAAACATACCGAATAGGGTAGAAGCAGAAGACAGACACTATGAACGATAAATAAGAAAACAGTAAAAGGTCATGGAACGAGGCACGTGTTGGACACGCTTCCCTTAAAACAGATTCGCCGTCTGTTTCCAGGGTACAACGTTCAAAGCTGTTGTACAGCCGGACCTGACATACTTGCCTGAAATATCACGGAAAACAGAGTACTTCTGATCGACAAGACTGCTGGAAAACTTGTTAATGGAGATTTTCTCTCTTGTGTGTTTTTCTTGTTGTATCTTGGAATGGTTGAGATTGCCATCTATTTATACACATTCAAGGCTCAAAGCAAAACAAGATAAATTAATCTTAGAGAATACGAATCGAGGGTATGCAACTGTTGGGTTTCTTTTATTCACGAATATCTACCGATGTTGCAACTTTATTCCAACTTTTGTCACCAAATAGGTTTCGTTTATTCACGATTACATTTAATTTAAATACTTGATATTGTTTGCTTAACATTGATCAAGGAGGGAGGGAGGGGGTTTGACAGGTCTCATGCCAACCTCATAGCTAAATAACAAACCAATCTTAAGATTCTATCAACTATATATGCTAGCCTAAAATCGCAAGCTAAATAACGCATTTGACTTATACATATCTAAAATGGCTTGACTTTGTAACCCTAATCGGAAAGCTAGCTTCATAGTCTCCAAAACGAACCACCTCATGATACATTCTTATCCGATGCACATCTTAAAAGT
>BQNB010042346.1:14410-32371 GCA_026074375.1 Tanacetum coccineum | reverse complement strand
CACCCTGTCTCCTTGAATGATTGCTTGGTTTCTGGTATTGGATGAAGTGCGAAGATCGATTATTTGTTAGAGTAGAAAATTTTTGAGTAATGGCTCGAGCAAGTAACAACATTGCAGATGCTAGAGGATCTTCAGAATTGGTGTGAACATCATCCTGCTGGTATTCATCTTCATAATCAACCACAGACGTGGGATGTGTCACATAATAAGATGATGTGTTTCTGAAAGATGAATCCGTATGTGCTACGAGAGCCAAAGGATCATGAGATTTTTCTAACTTCTTTGCTCTTGAGACATTAACCAGTTTCTCGAATTGCTGAAGGTAATCAAAAAGATCATTAAACGTATCCATTATCAAACGTTTAGCAAGACGAACTTGGGTAACATATTTCAACCATTCCTGTTGCAAGCTATTCAAAAACTTTGTGTTAATTGTAACAATTGGAAAATGCATGTCATTTCTTTCCAAATCGTTCATTAACTGAGCAAAACGATTGTAGACTAAAACAAGTGCTTCCCCTGGTTTAGCAACAAACTGATCAAATTCGTTTGTAAAACGAGTTTCTCTATCAACTTTGTTTTGTATAGTTCCCCTCATAAGACGTTCAACTCTTTTCCACATGTCCTTAGCCGAAGTGCAAGCATCCACAGAATTATAAATGTCATTTGGAATAGAAGAAGAATCAGATTCATGAGCTCCATCTCAGCATCATAATGCAATAACGCATCTCCTTGTAAATCCTCATCTGTTTGCAATTTTGGAACTGTGGAGTTGTTAGGAATGAACATCTCAAACTGATAAGGACCTTCATCAAGTGCTTTGTTAAGACACTTTCAGTTTTCCCTCTTTCAATTTATGTATCGTCTAAATCTACTTGCCCACGGTATATAACTACCCCTTTCAAGCATGGGAGGCCTAGTCTCAGAACCGGCATCAGCAAGGGATTGTTGATATGTTTTAGATGTTGACATTTAATATGATTCAAAGATTGGATCTTTGTAGACGAAAATGAGTGATATTTGTGAGAAGATTTCCAAACTCGGTAACACTTGTGAAACTTGGACTACAATGTTCTCGGATAACAAGTAGTCTGAAACTCGGTACACTTCTCGAACAGAACTAAACTCGGAGAGAAAAAAATACTAACAAACTCGGTACTCTTACATCTTATTAAACTCGGAAACACTCTTACTTCAAACTTGATAGAACTGAGTTTTGTAAATTTCGAAGATTATCGATTATCAATAACCATCAACTCGATAAAACTGAAATTTATAATTACTGGATAATCCAAAACACTTAAAACATCAAATTTGATAAGACCGAATTTAATTTTTGAGTTTTTCTAAATTGACAAATTTGTTTTTCAAAATCCCAATTCAAGATAAAACCGTGATCTTGATGTATTTTAACACTTAGTAATCTTATTTCTGAGTTTTAAAAGCACTAATTCCTTATTCACACTTTTCGATAGAACCGAAAAAGTATGAAAGGATATAAACTCGATATTCAACCGAGTTAACAATAACCTCCTAATATGTGATTTTTGATAGAACCAAAAATGCGTATATATCTATTACAATACTTTTCTATCAAGATTAGACTACAAGTGCTACTAAAACTTCAAAACATCAAGAAAAATGATCCGAGAGTAGAAAAATGACTTCCAGGAATGCTAAAAGGCTTCCAAGAACTGTAGAAACACTTCCAAGAACTGTATAAACCTACTAAAAATGCAAAAAGGACACTCGATAACACTTGATTACGTCTAACTACTCGAAATTGCTTCCAAAACTCAACTCGAAAGCTCAAACACCTCAACCGAATTCACCGAATGTCATTTCGAGGTTCTTGAACGTGTAAAAATCTCACAAAATGAATCACTCTACTTCTCTAACGGCGTATGATACCACTTGATAGGACTTGTTTATCTTGAATCATACATTATCAATCATGGAAGCTTAGAGAGAATAGTAGTAGAGGGAAAATATTTAAATTTCAAATGTTATAAAATAGAGGGAAAAGGGAAAATGTTTATTACCAAGCATCACCCTCTAATGATGATTAGAGGGGTATTTATATGAATAAGAATTTAATTTATTTGTCACTAATAATAAAAATAAAAACTTTAGAGGATTTGGGAATAAGGGAGCGGAAAGTAGTTATGCGTACACAATTAGTATTTATGAGTAGTGTTAACATCTTAACTTGTATTTAACAATGATTTTGTTTTTAAGCTTGGTTTAGGGCGGGTGAAAAATCGAGGACAAAGAATTTATCCTTTTTGATATAGTTTATAAGTGTTCCTTGTTCCGTAAAGTTATGATATAAAAATTAAAAAAATGATAATAATAAGTGTTTCATATATATAAAAATGGTAAAATGGGGGCTTTTCAAAACTAGTGATTTCTTAATCCTCTTAGATGAACACTTAGCTACTTCTCGAGGTAATTAGTCTAAGGGGTTGAAATTTTTGGTTTTCTAAGTGTGAATTTATGACATTGCGTGAGGACACGGCAATAGCGTAGTATGGGGGATTTTGGATCTTTCAATTTGATCTTACTTGCATTTGCCTTGTCTTCACGTCACCCCGTTTTGCCACCAAAAATATGTGATTTGATGCCAAAATTAAAAAGGATCACAAATAGAATAAGTATTTTTGATTTTCCAATGGTTTATAAGAATAAATTTTGACTTGATCGAGCATGTTGCGCTCTAGCTTACCCCTTAAAATATATAATTTTAAGCTTTTTCTAGTCTTTTATACAAGAAGCTTTAAAACACGAATTCTAGCTTGAAAAAGCCAAGAGTTTACAAGTTTTCATAATAGACTTTAAATATGCAAAGCTTATTTTTATTAGACTAAGCATTCGCGGATTTTTTTATTAAAGATTTTAAATTTGCGACGAATGAAAAATGATAGAGTTTTATATAAGTTGAGATGCTAAACATGGAGTAGTTGGATCTCTTTAGAGCTCATAGAGGTTAATTGTGGCTTTTTGCTCCCAGCAGCTTAATAAACATTATATAATTGTTAAATAAATAAAGTTACTTTAGTTTTTGCGATTCTTAGTTTAAATCCCTTCGTAAGGATTCCTTCTGGTGAAATTAAGGTACACATCGAGGTTTTGTCAGTGTTGTGGGAAAATAGGCTACCGATTCCTGACGCCTCGCTACCGTTGTCTAGGTAGTTAAAAGACCATAAGACTTAAAATTTGGCTATAATAATAATAATGTAATAAACTGAAGCCGAAATATGACTTCTGGATCATGGTCGGCTCGCATACCGATCTGACAGTCGTTTAAACGGTAGAGGTAATAATAATAATAATAAGAATTTTGGGCTGATAAAAGTTTAATGTCTCTGGTCGGTTCGCTGCCGATGTGGCAGTTTTTAAAAGAAGGCCCATAGTAAGAATAATAAATCCGAGACTGATAAAAGTTTGATGCATCTGGTCGGTTCGCTGCCGATGTTGTAGCCTTCAAAAAGTTCAAGGATCTCCTGGTTGAAATAAGACTCCTAGACCATGGTCGGCTTTCATACCGATGTGGCAGTTGTTTAAAGAACCAGGAGGTTTAATAATGTTGCTATAATAAAGATAATAATAATAAAGCCAAATTTTGACTCCGGGGTTATCTAAATAAAGCCTCTGTCTCTGGACTCGTAGTTGAGTTGTTTCAGATGAAATAAAAAAGATAACCCCTAAATCATGTGAAATTAGAACCTTAATGTGTACCTTATTCTCACCATATCGTCTCTTTAGGAAAGGATTTTAAACTAATTATGGTCTAAACCGGGTTTACTTTATATGAATAAGAATTTAATTTATTTGTCACCAATAATAAAAATAAAAACTTTAGAGGATTTAGGAATAAGAGAGCGAAAAGTAGTTATGCGTACACAATTAGCATTTATGAGTAGTGTTATCATCTTAACTTGTATTTAACAAGGATTTTGTTTTTAAGCTTGGTTTAGGGCGGGTGAAAAATCGAGGACGATGAATTTATCCTTTTTGATATAGTTTATAAGTATTTCTTGTTCCGTAAAGTTATGATATAAAAATTAAAAAATGATAATAATAAGTGTTTCATATATATAAAAATGGTAAAATAGGGGCTTTTCAAAACTAGTGATTTCTTAATCCTCTTAGATGAACACTTAGCTACTTCTCGAGGTAATTAGTCTAAGGGGTTGAAATTTTTGGTTTTCTAAGTGTGAATTTATGACATTGCGTGAGGATACGGCAATAGCGTAGTATGGGGGATTTTGGATCTTTCGATTTGATCTTACTTGCATTTGCCTTGTCTTCACGTCACCCCATTTTGCCACCAAAAATATGTGATTTTATGCCAAAATTAAAAAAAATCAAAAATAGAATAAGTGTTTTTTGATTTTCCGATGGTTTATAAGAATAAATTTTGACTTGATCGAGCATGTTGCGCTCTAGCTTGCCCCCTTAACATATATAATTTTAAGCCTTTTCTAGTCTTTTATACAAGAAGCTTTAAAACACGAATTCTAGCTTGAAAAAGCCAAGAGTTTGCAAGTTTCCATAATAGAATTTAAATATGCAAAGCTTGTTTTTATTAGACTAAGCATTCGCGGATCTTTTTATTAAAGATTTTAAATTTGCAAAGAACGAAAAATGATAGAGTTTTAAATAAGTTGAGATGCTAAACATGAAGTAGTTGGATCTCTTTAGAGCTCATAGAGGTTAATTGTGGCTTTTTGCTCCCAGCAGCTTAATAAACATTATATAATTGTTAAATAAAAAAAGTTACTTTGGTTTTTGCGATTCTTAGTTTAAATCCCTTCGTAAAGTATCCTTCTGGTGAAATTAAAGTACACATCGAGGTTTTGTCAGTGTTATGGGGAAATAGGCTACTGATTCCTGACGGCTCGCTACCGTTGTCTAGGTAGTTAAAAGACCACAAGACTTGAAATTTGGCTATAATAATAATAATGTAATAAACCGAAGCCGAAATAAGACTTCTGTATCATGGTCGGCTCGCATACCGATGTGACAGTCGTTTAAAGGGTGGAGGTAATAATAATAATGATAAGAACTGTGGGCTGATAAAAGTTTACAGTCTCTGATCGGTTCGCTGCCGATGTGGCAGTTTTCAAAAGAAGACCCATAGTAAGAATAATAAATCCGAGGCTGATAAAAGTTTGCTGCATCTGGTCGGTTTGTTGCCGATGTTGTAGCCTTCGAAAAGGTCGACGATCTCTTGGTCAAAATAAGACTCCTGGACCATGGTCGGCTCGCATACCGATGTGTCAGTTGTTTAAAGGACCGGGAGGTTTAATAATGTTGCTATAATAAAAATAATAACAATAAAGACAAATTTCGACTTCAGGGTTATCTAAATAAAGCCTCCGTCTTTGGACTCGTAGTTTAGTTGTTTCGGATGAAATAAAAAGGATAACCCCTAAATCATACGAAATTAGAACCTTAATGTGGATCTTATTCTCACTATATCGTCTCTTTAGGAAATGATTTCAAACTAATTATGGTCTAAACCGGGTTTACTTTATATGAATAAGAATTTAATTTATTTGTAACCAATAATAAAAATAAAAACTTTAGATGATTTAGGTATAAGGGAGCGGAAAGTAGCTATGCGTACACAATTAGCATTTATGAGTAATGTTAGCATCTTAATTTGTATTTAACAATGATTTTGTTTTTAAGCTTGTTTGTGGCGGGTGAAAAATCGAGGACGATGAATTTATCCTTTTTGATATAGTTTATAAGTATTGCTTGTTCCGTAAAGTTATGATATAAAAATAAAAAAAATAAAAAAAAATGAATGATAATAATAAGTGTTGCATATATATAAAAATGGTAAAACGGTGGCTTTTCAAAACTAGTGATTTCTTAATCCTCTTAGATTACCACTAAGCTACTTCTCGAGGTAATTAGTCTAAGGGGTTGAAGTTTTTGGTTTTCTAAGTGTGAATTTATGACATTACGTGAGGACACGGCAATAGCGTAGTATGGGGGATTTTGATATGTGCTTAAACACATATCATTTATTTCTTAATATTAAGCTAAAAAGACCAATAATAAACGAAAACGACATAAAAATACATTGTATTCGTTTGTATTGTTAAATTGTGTCTTTTAGGTAATGGATATTCAATTAAAGGACAAAAACAAAGCCAAAATGGACAAACCGAGCACGGGATTGGAAGAGTGTGAGAAATCAAAGCCGAAGGCGTATACATCTTTGAATGGGCCAACTTGTACCCATTTTATGGACCGGCTCAGCCCATTAAGATTTATACTATATAAATCCCTAAGCCTTATTTATAATATAAGACCAAAATCCAAGTCCGTTAAAACCTTAACATTTATGGTCCATTTCATTATCCAGTCAAAGCCCAAGTCCAAGCCCAAATTCATGTACTGACCCAAGTCAAAACTAATAAAACCTGCGCCTTTTTTACTGTTTATCTCCTCTCCCAAATTCACCATCAATAAACTCAGGTAAAATCCCTCCACCTCTCCTCACACGCATCTCTCATCCTTCTAAAAGGCCTGACACGTCTGACACCATTTAGCTATGTTGGCGATACTAAGCATTTCTATTGGCTAGTAAAACGTAGAAGAGGATCAAGGGCTCATATTGATGGATTCAGATTTTGTTGAAGATCAAGGGCTATGAATGGATAAAAGGGACACTCCTGAAGACCTAGAACCTTCTACTTATCACTATAAATAGGGCTACATTCACACAGAGAAGATCATCTAGAGTAGGAGTAGTGTAGTTTAGTTTAGGAGTAGTATAATTCAGCTTATTTTATGCTTATTGTTCATTCAAGCTTTGTACTCTCCTTTTTATGAATTAATAAAAGTCATTTTTACTTTACGTTGTCTTGTTCCAATTTTTTTACTCATTTACTCAAAAATCATTTAAGTTGTTCTACTAGATTTTATAATCTGATTTTATCTCCAATTAAGTGTTAACTTGTACAAATAAGCTTCTCAAGCTTATCTGTACAAGTTGTTTAAATTTTACTTCAAATTGGTTAAGCATTATGGTTTTGAGCTTTTTGGATGATAAGCCAGAAAGGGATGGGCTTATGGTGTTCTTACGAGCTTGTTTACAACAAGCTGGAGCTTGTAGATAAGCTCCTTTGAGCAATTTAGATCTCTGTTAAGCTGGGATCAAGGTACACACTCTCATTCTTTAGTTTTAGCTTAATATCTGTTACTGCTTAATTTCAGCTTATTATTTGCTTATTGTTTCTTATCTGTGCTTAATCTGTCTTATTATAGCTTATTTTGAAAATTATTTAAGTGCATTTATGTTTAAAATTTAGCATTTTGAATTCTTAGGTTTTAAATTTGTGTTATTTGATTAATTAGTCGCATTTTTAATTCTCGTTAACGTTTTATGCTTAATTTTCTTAATTGCTTTAATTGTTAATTTTGCTTATCTTTATTTGCTTTTGAGTTATTAGATTTTGTAACCAAATCCAATATATTGATTATTCAAGCACGATCACGAACCGAAGCAAGGTTTTCAAATTCACACTTCGTCGGGATACGACATCCGGGAGATAAAATATTGTTTGTTCTCAAGCAATTTTTATATTGAACGGGATACTCTCTATACTATAATTAATTTGAGATATTTAGTTATATTTTTTATTATATATATACTATTTGGATCGAATCACTAACCACCTTATAACTCCATAAATTTAAGTATATGGTCGGTCTTTTGGGTATTCCATCACAATCAAAACCAAAATCATTAAAAAGTTCAATCAAAGTGTTTGATATAAATATCAAAAGATTTACACTTTGAGAGTTTTTCATAATCACTAAAAGCTCCCCCTTAACATGTGCATCGTAATCGTAGTACATGCTAAGTGTGGAGTGTATTGAGTCCATTTTATATGATCACATTTCTATACAAATTAGATTCAGTTTAATCACATTTTCTCCCCTTATCCAAAATGTTAATCCCTTGATATTTTGGATATCAATTGATTAAACGTTCAAGGACAAAATGTTACACAATATCTAATAGGAACATTATAATGCTCCCCCTCAATTATTGAGGGTATATAAGACAGTGCTGAGTACAATAATTTGAAATTTTTTGAATTTACGAAGAAATTCTTGAAAATTTTATACTCGAGCACTCCTTAGAATCACCATTAATTCTACACTACATATATACAAATTCACAAGTTTTTATTATTTACGAGGTTTGACCTGTTATGATGAGGACATCATATGATAAATCATATGGTCCTTTGCAGCAGTCAAAAGTCTCCCTCGTACGGTCTCCCACCAACAAATTTTTCCAGACTCCTCATGATTCTACTGTTCTTGAGCATTTTATCAATCGCCTGAATCATAGCTCCTGCTCTGTCCTTGTCTACTTTTTTCCAGTACGTCTGTGGCAGATACTTCATCCTGATTCTCTTCTGAATATCATCAAGAGAAGTCTGAACATCGTTGAGTGTACCGTCACTGAATTTGTAAAGTTCATCGATACGCATCAATTTGTTCTTTTTGTCTTTATTCTGATATATAAAGCCTCTAAGATTTGGGTATGCTGAGTAT
The DNA here is from genome assembly GCA_026074375.1 of Tanacetum coccineum. Classification (NCBI taxonomy): domain Eukaryota; kingdom Viridiplantae; phylum Streptophyta; class Magnoliopsida; order Asterales; family Asteraceae; genus Tanacetum; species Tanacetum coccineum. The sequence continues at coordinate 23,782 of BQNB010042346.1, read as the reverse complement.
GTTGGAAATCTTTTAAGATTTGATTTGTACGTGTCCGACCTTGTGAGGTTGAGCTTATTTTGGTAACTTTTAACACCTAACTGAAGATTTTCCACACGCCTTTGGATGACAATGCTTCTTGTAAACATTCGTAATGAAACATTCAGAGCAAGGCGTTCTTCAACATTGAGATTTGTCAGCTTGCCTTGAACTAGAAGTAGCAGCATGTCTTCGATGTCTTGTAAGCGAAGCCTCTTGTAATCGCCTTCTTTGAATGTATAAAGCTTGTCATCATTTCTACGAACTGTGATCCAATCCAAATGCTTATAATTATGCCATTCAACAATCTGAAGCTTTGTAACTACAATGATTCTATGCATGGAGTAGACATCGCGAGCAGATTCTTTGTTGATAGCAAATCCATAGAATTGTTGACGCTTTCGACCCTAGTGAGAGATTCTCCATAGTGCATGTTTGTCATAAATAACCGGCACAGGACTCCACATGGTGTTCGGAACCAAGTTCAATCCATTTTACGTGGCCATAATCTGCAGCTTTGGTCTTCATTACTGAAGTTGCATAAGTTTGGCTTGAGCTTCCACCCCTTAGATATGCAAGGTCGTTGTTGATGAAGTAATCAAAAGGTATGACGCGATGACCTTGTGAATTGGGTATCAAAGGTAAGGGTTTGCGCAGATCATGTGGATATTGCTGGCCTTCAGGGTTGTTCCAGTCAAGCTTATCAGTAGTTGCTTTGCAGAATTCTTCAAGGAAATATTCAAGTTCCACCAGACTCTTACACGATCCTTTCATCAGCTCGAATGTTGGACCGACTAATAATTATGGAGTCAGAGTTTCAACTTTGAGCCGATTCATCACGAATGCTGAGAAGTATAGAGGAGTATCCATGAGCTCATTAAACGAGTCACGGGTATCTTCTTTTTGAGCCAAATTGCTGATCCAAGGTTGAATTGGTTCATGAACAACAGGCAAAGTCTTGTTCCAATCACGATCGGGAGTTGAAGGTTTTGTTGGTTTCTGAAACCAATCATGATGCTAAGTGGTCTCATCAATAGGTTGATCTTCAGTAAATCCTGTATCGAACTCCTGATGTGCTGGTTCTTCCAAGTCTTCGTCAGCGTGTATTGGTTCCTCTGCCTGAGCAGACTTGCCAGTAGACGTATTATGAGATTTTGACCCTTATTTAGACTTTCCAGATGACTTGGAAGTCTTCTTCTTTGGTGAACTTGTTGATTCAGGTTCTTTTCCAGCTCTTCTTCTCTTGGACACCCGGTTTGATCCAACGAAGGATTCTTCATCTTCATCCTGATCATCTCGATGTCTTTTAATCGTGACGGTATCTCCATATGTGTCAAGTATGAGTTTGTCACTTTCATAAGCCTCAACCAATGCTTTGTAGAGAGTCTTCTGTTGATCGGATCGATGGATTGATTTGTTACTCTCCATTTTATCAATGATAATTTTCTTTAGTTCCAGTTCAGAAAGGTTAGCTGATACAGCATGAGATGTCTTAGCTTCATTGGATGAATGAGTTAGTACTTCAGCTTTAAGTTGTGCATTTACAGTCTTCTCAATTCACGGCAGAATCTTAGTGACTTGCTCCTTAACTTGGGCTTTGACTTGCTCTTTGATGATTTTCTTGATGTTGTCATCAAGTTTATTGATGAAATCTTCATTTTTAGCTTGAGCTTCATCTCTGAGTCTGTCTGACTGTAATTGAACAGCTGTTTTGATAGCTTCATTCATTTTATTGGCAAGGTACTTATCAACAATACCAGGAATTGAAGAAACAACTACATTAAATTGGTTTGTCTGCTTGAATTCCGAGAAGTCATCTTCTAAAGCTTTAACTCTATCTTCAAACTTGAATACATAATCAAGGGTTGGAACATTTTGTAGGGATGTACTTGGAACAATTATTGGTGTGGGAACATGTGTTTGTTGCTGAGGTTGAATGAAAAGAATGGGTGGTGGAGGAAGTGGTGTTACAAATTAAGGAGGCATTTCAACATTCGTGGAGACGGGAACATCTACCAGAGATGTTGACTCAGTGTTCAGATTAAGAAAGGAGTTAATTCTTGTATCCGGATTAGGGTTGAGCATGTTTGAAATGAATCCAAATGATACAGAAGAACTCTGCTGTTGAACTTTAGGAGTAGCAGCTGTTATTATCACATGGGTATCTTCTGTTACTTGAGTACCTTGAATATTAGTGTGTGGAGCATCTGTCATTTCCGTATCTCTTCCTTCTAGATTGACGTTCACGTCTCTGTATAATTCATTCACTTTGTCTTCTTCATTTGTCTCCTCTTCATCCAGTTCTTCTCCCTCAACATTGACTCCTTGAGTTCATATCTATGCTCATCATCGAACCACCTCTTCTTCTTTATCTTCTTCATCTTGTCTTTCTTTTTCATCAAAAGTAGACAACTTAGGATGAACAAGGTCGTCATCATCATTGTCTGATTCAGTCTGTTCATTGTCATCATCTTGATCATCATCACCTTCACTATCAGCATTGTCATCATTCTGATCATCATCATCTTCACTCACATTCACTTCATCACCATCTTCATTATCATCACCGTCATTTGGATTATCATCATCTTTACTCATGTTTACTTCATCATCATCATCTTCTTCACTGGACTTCCAAGAAATTTGCTCATTGTCAGAGTCATATGTAGGTACATTGAGAACCCCTGGTGTGACACCAGTTCCTTCATCTGCACCTGAACCACTAGCGTGAGAGCTGTGGAATTGTGTCTTGCTTCTCTTGGTGGCCAACTTCATTTGTTCAGCTTCAGATAATGCAACCTCAGACAGCACATTTAAACCTTTTGCTTTTGACGTTGTTGCAGGTTGTTTCTTCTTGGCAGTTTTAGTCACCTTTGCTGAAGTCTCGAGTCTTTTACCTTCAGAAGCTTGAGCAGACTTCTTCTTAGGAGATGATTCAGGATCAGCTTTTATTCTTACATAATTTAGGGGTTTTGAATCTTACCAAAAATTAAGTAGCATAAGCATGATAAGTCTTGTAAGCTTTGGACTCCAACATGACTTGGTTAGTCAAGTGCTAAGGGAGAATAGCACTGTATACGTGTATGTCCTGATGTTTAGAGATAACTCTAATTGTGGTGAACATGGAGTCATCCCTGGTAAAGTGCCAAAACATTTGTTTCTCCTTCTTTAATTATTTTTTTTTTTTTTTTTTTTTTTTTCTTTTTTTTTTTTTTTTATTTTTTTCTTTTTTTTTTATCTTTTTTTCTATTTCCTTTCCTAGTGTCCCTCCTCCACCCCCCTCTCTCCCCTCATAAACCCAAAATCCAATATACCCTCCATGCATTAATGCAGTGTCCCCCACACCCCCCCCTCTTGACTCACTCCACCTACAGACCTCCCCCCCCTCCGCTCCCTCACCCTATCTTCTCTGGCCACTACACCCCCTCCCTCTCCCCTTGCACACAGAACCTCCCCCCCTCCGCTCCTCCGCCCCCCCCCCCCCCCGCCCCTCCCCCCCTCTTCTCCCATCACCCGCTTCCCTTATTTATAAGATATATTAGAAATTTTGTTACTCATCATTAAATCAAACTCTAAAGTGTATACCGTATGACAGTGTAGTTCGCTCTGCATACTCGCTACTCTGTCGTCTGAATGGCAGTCAGATAATTAGTGCGATTAGTAGATCCTATCTACATTTGAGTAGTAATTCATGGCAATGTTGTCAATAGCAGTGTTATAGCCTCTAGTTAGAAGAGTCTATAGATCTTCAAATATGTCTCCTACTGTGATTTCAGCAATGATGTCTCTCTAAACGTAGAACAATGTAGAAGATCATATATCTGTGTACTCCGAAGCCTTCTGCTCTACTTAGCTCTATTCGATCAAGATCTGCGCGCATATATGAGAAATTTTCGACACTCTATCTAACTAACAGACAAAGATAGCCAATCTCCACTTCTCCCGAGCCACCTTACGTGTTATGTCGCACCTAACGTAGGCTTGAGTTGCAATTGTGTGCGCACAGGATCGCTATCTTACAAGGTCTGATTGCATACGTGATATGAATCGATCTGAATGACTATTCAGACTGATTAATCATCTGTATGGCATATTAACCGCGTCTGTGACGAAGCATGCACTCTAATATAAGTTACGCGAGTGCGAATCTTCTCTCGTGCGCACAGACAGAGAGGTATGCTGACTAGAATCCGCTTCTACGCTGCTCTGTGAGAGAGGAAGTTATTAGGGTCACGTCTAATGAATCAGTGTTGCTCAAAAAGTTGTGCGCTACTCTCTCGGTGTGTTTATCAAGTAGCTACTGTTAATCCTACAGTTTACATCGCTAAGTTCATTGAGACCAACGCGCTCATCGTGCGAGGCGCACCACCAGGAATAGAGTGCAAAAAGCGATGTTGGAGACATCGGGTACACAGAACTTCTCATTGAAGCTCGTAGGTTCCTTGGATTGGAGCATAGGCTGCCCCTTAGTCTAGAGACTTGCATTTCCGGATCTAAGAAGGTTAAGACAGGAGCGACCAAATCTCATCCAAGGCCTTTTACTGAGCTCTGGTGATATCCATGATTCTACTAAGAAAGGATTAATGCAGTTTATGTTTATACAATACACTTTAGAGAACTTTCAATTAAGCACTTTGAGTTGATTTATGATGAGAAAAATTTCATAAGGATTGTATTCTCTAAGACTTTTAGCACTTTTTAAAATCTTTCCATTTAAATGACAACTTAAGCTAAATTAACTTGGTTAGAGTGAATAATTAACCAATTTTAATTAACTCCCTAATTAAGATTTTAAATCGTCTTTTAATTTGGAAATTTGATCTTAAGTGTTTTTGGTCTAGAAAGATAAACTGTTTTCTAAAGGAAAAACTAGTTGTTCAGTTCACAAATGGAAATGAGTTGTTCGGTTCTAAAGAAAAAAAACTAGTTGTTTGGTTCCAATATGAAAACTAGTTGTTCGGTTCCCTAACAGATCTAGTTGTTCGTTTCCTTAATTAATCTAGTTGTTCAGTTCCTTAACAAAACTAGTTGTTCGGTTCCCAAAGAGAACAAGTTGTTCGGTTCCCAAAGAATGACAAGTTGTTCAGTTCACAAAGAGAACAGGTTGTTCGGTTCCCAAAGGATGACTAGTTGTTCGGTTCACAAAGATAACAGGTTGTTCGGTTCCCCAGTATGTCTAGTGTGCGTATTAACTAAGGGAACAGGTTGTTCGGTTCCCAAAGGATGACAACTTGATCGGTTTACTAAGGGAACAGGTTGTTCGGTTCCCAAAGGATGACAAGTTGTTCAGTTTACTAAGGGGACAAGTTGTTTGGTTCTCAAAGCATACCTAGTTGTTCGGTTTCATATAACAATGAGTTGTTCGATTCCATAAATTTCACAAATATGAATACACACTTGATTCTTTAGCATTTTTATCATTAAAACATAACATATATGCACTTAGTACACAAGATTCACCACAAAAACAACAATGTTCGCTTAAAAAAACATTCAGACAGATTTCAAACATACAACTTTATGCATACATTCAAGGTTTTACTAATCAAGGGTATGATATGATCACTCAAACATATTCAAGAATCATCTATTAGTCATCCTACCACAGAACCCACAAACTTTATACAATATTTTGCAAACACCTAAATTTTCAAACAAACAATCGACCATATCTCTTTCATATGTTAAGTACACATAAAACTGCATTAAACACGTACATTACACACCTAAAGCTACAAAACCCCTAAACTAATTTGGTGTTTTAATCAATTTTGATTTTCAAGAACCCTAATTTGAGAATTAGGGATTTCGAGATCAAGATAGGATGAAAAACCAATTCCTTTGAGACGTGAGTAGTTTAGGTGATAGAGAACATTTTATATTTTGTACCTTTATGATTAAAATGACTGGATATGAGGATTGAAGAGGGAGGAAATCGAATTGAGTGAGAGGGAGGAAAAATATTTCTTAAGTGTGAGTTTGTGCATGTAATGGAGCGAGGTGGGTGATTGTGTTATAAGACAAGTTTTGTTTTTTGACACAATTGCCCCCTCAAGTCTCATAACCCTTTAAATTTTATATTATAGGTTTTATTAGGCAATACAAGTTTAACAATTAGCACAAATAGTCCCTAATGTTTTTAACTAGCATACCTAAAAAGCTATATTTGCACATTTAATCCCTAAAGGCATAAACACATAACATATAAGGCACATCCCCCCCCCCCCCCCTCTCGCACGCCTTCACATCCGACTATATCTATTACCTCTATCCATGCACACAAAGAATGTTATTCCATTATTGTTTAAAACCTTTTTCTTTTGAAGCACATTATTATTATGAAGAAGATATTTGACATTTTCTCCCCCTCAAACAATGACCCATTTTCTATTTAAAGAGTTGTAGCCCCACTTTCCACCCCCACCCCAATAAATCCACCCCCCACATCCATTGTTTGAGAAGTCGAATGTCTTTGAAAAGCGTTTTATGATGACTTAATGTTTTATTTTTGAAATTCAACACCATGAAATATGATTTCTCTTATTTTACACATAAGCGCACTGACACGTACACTTATGGTAATATAGGAAGCACGAGTTGTGTTGCAAAGTAAACACAAGCCTCTTGCTGGTATAAAGTGACCATGCCCTGAGAATAAATTTCCGTTGAGAGGTCACGAAGTTTCTTTTCAAATATTGCTTTATGTGAGACGGGTTGCTATCTGAAATAATAGCAAGCCATTTGGCATGTTTTGAAAACATTTGGAACTTCTGCTCGAACTTCATTTACAGCCTCGTATCATTATTGAATGACATTTCTAAGACCGTAAATGTTATCGATTTTCAGAAGACATGCCATTATTACCTCTTTTTATATTTTTCTCATTTTTTAATTTTTTTCTTTGGTTTTAAATATTTTATATTTTTGTATTTTGATTTTATAAAAGTTTTCTGAAAAATGAAAAATCTTTTTGGTTTTTCTGGTTTTGAATATTTACATACGATACGCAGGATTTCAGAATAGGTACCACTACTATTCATTAGCTTCATCTACCAACTGTATCAGTGTCTCAGGCGTAAAACTTTGGATTCCCAGCTTGTTGATCAGAAATTCAATTCTTTCTCTGCATAGGGCTTTAGTGAAGATGTCCACTAGTTGATACTCCGTGTTGACAAAGTAAAGCTCTACGAATCCATTCTCCACTCTCTCTTTGATGAAGTGGAATCTGATTTCAATATGCTTCGATCGAGAATGTTGAACATTGTTGCAACATAAGGCAATAGCGCTTTTGTTATCACAGTAGTAACATGGAATTTTATTGAATCCAAGACCATAGTCGGTAAGCTGTGATCTCATCCAAAGGACTTGAGCAAAACAACTAGACAAGGCTATATATTCAGCTTTCGTACTGGATATCGCAATGCTTTTTTGCCTTTTTGATGACCAGCTAACAAGTCTGTCTCCCAATAATTGCATATTTCTGATGTACTTCATCTAGTATCTTGGCAACCCACATGATCAGCGTCTACATAAGCTGTTAGACCAATAAAAGAATCCTTTGGATACTAGAGTCCCCTATTAACGATTCCTCTTAGGTATTTAAAGATTCTTTTTACAGCATGTAAGTGTTTTTCGGTAGGCCTTGCCTGATACCGGGCACACATGCATACAACAAATGTTATGTCAGGTCTATTGGCTGTGAGATACATAAGGGTGCCCACCATTCCACGATAGTGTGTAGGGTCAATGGCTTTCCCTTGTGTATCCTTATCCAGTTTGGATTTCTCCACCATGGGAGTATCCACGGGGTCACAAAATTCCATACCATATTTTCTCAAAGATTTTAGAGCATATTTAGACTGGTTTATAAAGATGCCTCAGGGACTTTGTGAAATCTATAGTCCTAGAAAAAAATGATATTTTGCTCATCATTGACATCTTAAACTTTGAACACACTATTTTTGAAAATTTATCACATAGTTTAGGTGTAGTAGACGCAAAAATTATATCATCAACATAGATTTGTACCAGGAGAATATCTTTGCCTTGTCTTCTGATGAAAAATATGGGATCCATGGTTCCTTTAGAGAATTCCTGAGAGAGTAGAAACTTCGACAATAGATCGTACCACGCGCGAGGAGCTTGTTTCAACCCATAGAGAGCCTTCTTAAGCTTATACACATGATTTGGATTGTCTTGATCCATAAACCCGTCTGGTTGGCTGACATAAACATCTTTACGCATAATGCCATTCAGGAATGCTGATCCTTGGTCCATTTGGTAATGTGTTCTGAGTTAGGAGCAACAGTGTGCACAATGGTGGGAATAACGTCCGAAGAAGAAGATGTTTCAGAAACATTTTATGGAATTGGAATGCCGAAGAATGGATCGTTATTCATGTGTGCAACATCTAAGTCGTGATTTTCTTCTTCAACATCATTATAAATAACAGTAGATTGAGTTTCGGGTGTTGTTTGAGAGTTACTAGGTGATGGTACATCTTGGTCAACAGTTGTTAAGGAAGGTGAACCGCTTGATGCAGCAGGATCTGGAGCTACTACTTTAGCAATTGGAGCAATGACTTCAGGTGTTGGGCAATCAACACTTGATGGAGGGTTGAGTAATTTATCAAAAAGTGGTTGAAACAAAAGATCTCAATCAGTTCTTGAAGGTGGTACAAACGGTGTTAAAGGTGGAGGGTTTGGCAAGAGTCCTGAACTGATTGTTGCAGGAGTCATTTCATGAAGTACGGGTTCTAAACTGCTGTGTTCAGAAGCCATCACTGACAGCTCATCAAAATCTGCATGAATTATTTCTATGATTCATCTGGTACGTCGGTTGTAAATTCAAAATGCTTTCTTTGTAGGTGCATAACCAATGAAAATACCAATATCAGCTTTCAGTTGTAACTTTCCCAAGTTTTCGCTATCATTTGTCGGATAATAATGTGCACCAAATACGTAGAAAAATGATAAGTCGGGAAGTTTGTCATGCGAAAGCTCATATGGTGTTTTACCGTGACAAAGACGTATGATGGAACAATTTTGGGTGTAACATGCGGTAGCAACTGCTTCTGCCCATAAGAATAACAAAGCTTTTACATAAATCAACATTGTGCGGGCAGCTTCAATTAGCATACGATTACGTCTTTCAATGACACCATTTTGCTGTGGAGAGCGAGCAATGAATGTTTCATGAGAGATGTCAACCTTCTCATAATATTCAAGCAAAGTTTGATTAACAAATTCAGTTCCATTATCTGTTCTGATTCATCGGACAAGTGCCTTAAGCCGCAGTTGAATCATCTTGAGAAACTTGATTATGAAATCTGGAGCTTCATCTTTTGACCTTAAG
>BQNB010042346.1:0-13547 GCA_026074375.1 Tanacetum coccineum | reverse complement strand
ATAATCATATAACACTTGTTTGATGTAAACTTTAACTTGTTTGGTGTCCGTTTACGTTGGATGATGATTTTTAGTTTACACGGTTTAACTATAAGATAATAATTAAAAGCGGACGCGTAAAACCCTAAAAATAAATAATGAAAATAATTGAGTAGGGAAATGACCTGAAAATGTGAAATGTTATAGCTTAGAAATCCTTTGTTTGAACATGAATAAAACTTATGTAGCTTTGTGGAAATTTTAGTGGTTAAATTCTTGTTTGTATTGAGCCAAATGATGTTATGTGTTGCTAAGATGCTTATATAAATGTCTTACGATGCTTAAAAAACACTAAGATTACAATTTGTAAAACAGAGGTGAATTAAGCATTTTTTGTAGGAGGCGAATTAATTCTGCCTTTATGAGGCGGATTAATTTTCTCCCTTTAGGAGGCGAATTAATCCACCCCCTTTAGGAGGCGAATTAGTCCACCTCTTAAGGAGGCGAATTAGTCCCACCTCTTAAGGAGGTGAATTAATATCACCTCTTAAGGAGGCAAATTAATCTCGCCTCTTAAGGAGGCGAATTAATCTCACCTCTTAAGGAGGCGAATTAATCCTACTCCTTAAGGAGGCGAATTAATCCTTCCTTAAGGAGGTAAATTACCAATTCCTTTAAGAGGCGAATTAAAACATAATTTAGGTAGCAAATTAAAATTGGTTAATTGTGCAATCTAGAAAACGTTTGATAAATGCCTGGATGTCATTAAAACGGTATGCCATATAGTGTGATATATATAAACTTGGTTATATATAAACTGTATTGGCAAATTCTTAGCAGAATCATGACTTCCAAAGTTCAACAAATTGAACTGGATAATGCTCTTGTTGCTCCTGAGAACCGTCGTGTCATTGGAGAATGCAACATGAGGATCAATCTAGGAATGAAGCCAAAGGAACCTACTTATCAAGTAGTGTTGGATGCCCTTGCTCTTACTACATGCTATCCTGCATTCCTTATCACTGCTAAAGTTCCAGTCATCTATATGCATCAGTTCTGGGCAACCGTTAGTAAACACTCTTCCTCATATCGATTCAAGATCGATAACAAAAGATTCTATATGAATGTTGAAGTGTTCAGAGAAATTCTTAACATATGTCCTAAGGTTCTGAGTAAAGCATTTGATGAACCACCTACTGAAGAGGATGCTCTATCATTCATCCGTGAACTTGGTTATACTGGAGAAATCAAGTAAATCACAGATGTTATACTGGAGAAATCAAGTAAACCATGGAGAACCTTTGCATCAATCATCAACAAATGTCTCTGTGGAAAGGTATCTGGTCTTGATAAGATTCGACTTTCAAGAGTTCAAATCCAATGAGGAATGTACTACAAGAAGAATCTGGATTTTGTGGCTTTAATCTGGGAGGACTTGGCTTACTAGATTGATAACATAGATTCTAAGAAACAAGACAAGATGTTCTATCCTAGATTCACAAAGATAATCATTCACCATTTTCTTACAAAAGATAAGTCAATCTCAATGAGGAACAGAATGTTCATGCACACTGGTAGGGATGACAGTTTACTGGGTACCATGAGATTTGTCTACAGACATGCAGACACTCAAGTATATGGTGCAATCCTTCCTCAAGCAATGACGAATCAAGCCCTGCTAGACTATGTTGCTTACAAGACTTACTATGCAATTGCTTCAGGAGCTGAACCTCTAAAGTTAAAAGAAGTTTGAATTAGCCATCTCATCTGAAGAATCTCCCTCAAAGAAAAAGCCTGCTAAAGCTAAGAAAGATGCTGCTACCAAACCTAAACCGACTAAGAAGAAGGCACTGGTTAAGGCTGACTGAGGCAAGGGTTTGAATGTCCTATCAGAAGTAGCTCTTTCAAAAGCTGCTTAGCTCAAGGAGGCTACCAAACGAAGCAAGAAAGAGTTTCATGCCTTACATGCAAGTGGCTTAGGTGATGGAATTAATCTTAGATCAGAGGTTCCTGATGAGCAACATCATAAGACATCTGGTATGAATAAAGGAACTAGTACTAAACCAGGGGTTCTCGATGTACCTAAATATGAATATGACAGTGAGCAAGAGTCCTAGGGAGATAGTGACGAAGAAGATGATGATGAAGATGACTCTGGAGATGAAAGTGATGATGGTGATAATGATGATGATGATTGTGATAAAGATGTTGGTGATAATAATGATGGCAAGGATGATGATGAGGCTGACAGCGAAAGAACTGAGTCAGATAGAGAAGAGATTCCTGATCTCAATCAGTCCAATGAAGAACATGAACAAGAAGAAGAAGATGTTGATGAAAGAGTTCATACTCCTGATGATTATGAACTCACTGATGAAGAAAATATTAATGATGAAGATAAGATAGATGAAGAAGAAAATGATGATATCATAAAGGAGTTGTATAAAGATGTGAATGTGAACTTGGGAAACGAAGATGCTGAAATGATCCATGATGATCAGGGTGGAGCAGATGAACACAATGTCCCTCAAGAATCAGGATTTGTGCAAGAAGAGGAAGATGCTCATATGACACTCACAACGGTCCATGATTCACAGAAGACTAAAGGCCCAATGCAAAGTTCTTCCGTCTCATCCGACTTTACTAGCAAGCTCCTCAACCTTGAGAATATTTCTCCAGCAGACAATGAGATTGCTTCCTTGATGGATACCACTATTCATCATGAAGAACCAAGCAGTCAAACATCTTCTCTTCATACCGTACCAATAACAGTAATCCCTGAAGTCACATCTACTTTTACCACAACAATTCCTCCACCACCTCCTTTCTTTAACCCTCTTCAACAACATGCAACACTAACTCCGAAACCAACAACTTCTGAAGCTACAACCTCATTTACTAAACTTCTAGATTTCTCTTCTGTATTTAAATTCAACGAAAGAGTCACCAACTTGGAACATGATCTGTCAGAAATGAAGCAAGTTGACCAGTATGCTTAAGCTCTCTCCTCTATTCCTGCTATTGTAGATCGCTACATTGACAACAAACTAGGAGAAGCTGTGAAAAAGGCCATTCAATCAGATAACATAGAATGTAGAGAAGAAGCTCAAGCTGAGAAACAGGAGTATATAGATCTCGTTGACACGTCTGTGAGGACTATTCTCAAAGAGGAAGTCAAAACTCAACTTCCTCAGATTCTTCCTAAAGCAGTCTCAGACTTTGCAACTTCTGTAATTAAGAAAAACATCACAGAATCACTAGAAGCTGCCGTCTTGGCAAAATCTTCCTCTCAACCAAAGTCTACTTATGAGGCGGCTGCATCACTCTTAGAGTTTGAACTCATAAAGATTCTTATAGACAAAATAGAGGAAAGCAAATAACACCTTAGAGCTGAACATAAGAAAGAAATTTATGATGCACTGGTCTAATTTTACAACACTGACAAAGATCTCTTGGATACATATGGTGAAGTATTCTCGTTGAAAAGGAATCGCGATGAGAAAGATAAAGATCAAGACCCCTTTGCTAGATCAGACCGAGGGATGAAAGAAGAAAGTCAAGCAAGAGCCATCTAAAGATTCAAGCTCAAAGGAAAAGAAGTCATCAAGCACCTCTAAAGGCACCTCCCAGTCTCAACATAAGTCCTCTGGCAAGTCTGCCCATGCAGAGGAGCCAAGTCATACAGTTGATGACTCAGGAGTGCAACATAATCAAGAGTTTGACATGGGTCACACTGATGATCAACCCAATATCGAGGCTACTCTAAAGCGTAACTGGTTCAAGAAACCCGAGCGACCTCCAACTCTTGATCCTGATTGAAATAAGAGACAACAAGTTAACTTCCGACCTCCTCATACCTGGATTAGTCAAGTTGCTCGTGCTGAAGATCCTCCTACTTCATTTGATAAGCTCTACAATACTCCAATCAACTTCTTTGCATTTTTCCTGAATCGGCTCAACATTACTGATCTGACTCAAGAAATTCTGGTTGGACCGGTATTCAACCTGCTCAAAGGAACCTGCAAGAGTCTGACTGAATTAGAGTATCATTTTGAAGAATGTTCCAAGGCTACAACTAAACGACGCGACTGGCATAACCTTGAAGGCAAACCGTATCCTTTCGATCTCCGTAAGCCTCTCCCGTTGATTCCAGATCATTAAGGTCATCAAGTTATCCCTTAGGATTACTTAATCAACAACGACTTGGAATATCTGAAAGGTGGAAGTTTAAGCAGACAATATTCAACTTCTGTTACAAAGACAAAGGCTGCTACTTATGAGATCAAATGGATTGAAGACATGGTTCCTAATCTATGGAGTCCCGTAAAGGTGGTATATGATAAACATGCCTACTGGGGTACTTCACACTAGGGTGACAAACGTCAACGATTCTACGAATTTGCAAGCAACAGGGAGTCTTCGAAGGATGTCTACTCTAGAAAATGAATCATTGCAGTTACCAGACTTAAGATCATAAAGAAGTATGACTACGGTCACTCGGACGAGATTGAAGTTCGTAAAGAGGATTAGAAGCTATACACGTTTAAAGAAGGTGACTTCCCACGTCTTCGCCTACAAGACATCGAGGACATATTACTCTTACTTGTTCAACAAAAGCTGACCAATCTCACGATAGACGAATGATATAACTTAAATGTGGCATTACGTATATTCACCAAACGTATTGTCATTCAAAAGCAGGTGGAAGATCTTTAATTAGGTGTCGAAAGTTACCAAAAGAAGCTCAACCTTACCAAGCCAAACATATTCAGGCTAGATCTCAGGAAAAGTACCGCATACTCTGCATATTCAGACCCTCAAGGAGTAATATATGTAGATCAGAATAACAGAAATAAATTGATGCGCACTGATGATCTCCATAAATTCAGTGATGGCACACTCGATTCTGTTCGTACCAGTCTTCATGATATCTCTTCGGGAATAAGAATGGAGTATCTGCCAAAGAAGAAATAAAGTAGATTAGACAAGCAAAGGGCTCGAGTTATGATCCAGACTATCGATAAGCATCTCTTTCAAAGAAGGTTAATGAGGAATCTAGAGAAGTTTATTGGTGGAAGAGAATACAGGAATGACCTCAGGCTACTGGAACGGATAATATGATTTTGTCATACTTTGTCCTATCTCATTTCAGGTCCATCTCTCATATATAATACCTCTTGTGAATATGTGAATAAATTATGTAGACTATAATTAGGCTTATATAGTGTTTGAGTACGAATTTTTAAGAATTTCTTAGTAAATTCAATTTTTTTTAAATTCACGTACTCAAACACCATATAATACCCTCATAATTTGAGGGGGAGCATTAAAATGTTCTTAATACGGCTTGGTAATAATCAAAACATTTTTCTCCCCGAATGCATATATTTTAAATCAATTAATATCCAAAATATTAGAAGATTTAACATTTTTTATAAGGGAAGAAAATGTGATTAAAATATATGACTAATAATGTGACTTTATGGACTCAAGTGCGAGCTTCAACCTTCATGTGCTAAACATTTTTAAATATCAATGCACATGTTAAGGGGGAGCATTCTATGAAAAGTAAAAATGTCAAGGTACTAAATGTTTGCATGTACCTTGATCGATGTTTTCAACAGGTTTTAAGGCTGAGAATAGTACCAAAAGACCGACCATGTTTGTAATTACTTGGAGTTATAAGGTGGTTAGGATTAGGTATTCATTCCCATGATCCAGCCAGAACCAGAGGGATCTACCCAGAGACAATCCACTAGTTAGTGTAGAAGTCCTTAGGTTTGATATAAAAAAGGAGTAAAAGTGAGAATACAAGAATAGTGCTGACTGAGATAGAGCTAGTACTGGAACAAACCCAACAAGGTATTAGTCATGAAGTCTCGGTAAGCACTGAAGAGGTTGAAGAATGAAAAAGAAATTATAAGGATAAAGGGTGAAAAGAAAGAAGCCCTCCATACACTTAGGCAGAAACCGGGTCAATACATATGCTATCAAAAACACTAAGCTGTTGTCTGGTATTGAAGATAGTCATGGACCTAATGACGTTATGTACAACCCTCCCTAGCCATTCAAGGTCTCTCAGCAGGGTCTTGTTTCATTTCTCATGAAGATTACACGCATTTCTATCGACTTTCTCACTCCGAGTTAGTTGATATTGAAAAGGTGGCAGTCAGCTCCAGCCTTCGATCACTAAAATCAAAACGCACTATTAAGTCTAGAGCCAAGAGATGATCCATAAATTTCATTAGGACACCAATACATAATATTTGTTAAATTACACAATGTGATAACAAGTAAAATCTTAAGTGTCCTACGCATTATCCCTGTGATATTGCCAGAACATCCTAGTGATACTTAAGTATTCACAGTGAAGATGGAAATCCTGCTTGAGCCAACATCAAACAAGCTCTTGGTAGGTAACTTGTGAGATCCTATATGGATCAAACTTGTGACATTGGATATCGATTCGGTCCAGCTTATGAATTGACGTATGAATTTTGAAAAGTTAAAATTGTTGGTGTGTTATAAAAACCGTTTGCATCTTAACACACCGACTGATTTTCCTAAATCAATTTTCAATCTTATGTCCATGGGAAGCCTCACAAGGGTATCTGGACATAGGAAGGCTGAACACTTGCGTGGGTAACAGTATCTTGAAATATGTATTGTAGTCACCAACAAACCGTGCCAAAGTCTATTCAGGCTGACAAACCCCTTCTTTTTATTAGAATTAAGATTTAGACTGATATAGGTTTAACCTAGGATTAGAATAGAACTAACATAGATTAGATAACCAAGATATTAATTAAATTGATAAATTTAACCTTGCTCTCAGTGATCAACACCCTACTTACCACGAAACTACTACCGATCGGGTACACTGCCCGTTAAAGTGTTGTTTTTGGTTGAGTCGGCAAAATATAAATTTAAAACTTGAATCATATAAGAAAACAACCCTACACTACAACACATCAAGTTTTTGGCGCCGTTGCCGAGGAGTGAAAATTAATCTTGATTTTTATTTTGATATTTTGGTTTTTAACATTAGATTAGATCTAACCCTTAGGATTAGTGTAATTTAGATTAGTGTATATACGTACATATATACATATACGTATATAGATATACGTATACGTATCTAGATATACGTATACACCTATACGTATACGTATATACGTATACATATACATATATCTATATATATATATATTTATATATATAACCAGACATGAATGATGTATACTTTTGGTCCTTTTATTGCTTTATCACTTGTGATATTACTCATATGTAGAATACCATAATTAGTGTTACACTATATTGCTTTATTACCTGTGATATTACTCTGTAGAATAGCATTTACAATGTCACATTATATAGTTTTATCACATGAGTTATATAGAAATTTGACGTATTCTCAAAATCAAACAAGTGTTGCAATAATTTGGCATCACTTTAGAGCAAAATGAGAATTCGCCTAAAGAGGCTTAACCTTTTTGTTCCTACTAACAGTATAATATCATTGATAGATAATGTATGAAAATGGAAGAAACCGTCTGAAAGCATGTGAAAACATATGAAAACGTGCAATATTGAAACGAAAACGTGCAAAAACGGACAAAAACATACAACAACAAATAAAAACGTACAAAAACAAACAAAAACGTACAAAAACAAACAAAAACGTACAAAAACAAATGAAAACATACAAAAACGGACGAAAATGTATGGAAATCGATGAAAATGGTGGATAAGCGATCTTTAAAACGCCGAAAAATGGATGAAAACGTATACATATGAAAACTGACGAAAACGTATGAAAATGGACAAAACGTGTGAAAACAAAAGAAAATGTGCTAAAACGAAATAAAATATGCGAAACGAAAGAAAACATGTGCAAACGTGCGAAAAGTGTTTGATTGTTTGTTTTCGTATTGTGTTATCATCGATACGGCGTATCTGTCCCTTTTAGATACGGCGTATCCAGTCTGATCTGTCATACGACGTATTTGACTCGTTGAATACGGCGTATTTATTGTTTTCATTACAAACCTATTTTTCTAGAATAGCTTTACTGTGCACCATGTCTTACTTTTCAGGAACTGAATCTAACTCGCATATCATATTAACTACCCCTGAAAAGAACTTAATACAATCCTAATAAGCTAGAGAGGACAAGAATTATACACAAACAACAAGCCATAAGCTTAAAAGACAGAAATAAGCACTTTGGTAACAACGAGCTCTTGTTTAAAGAAAGGAATAATTCACTAATTGAGCTCAGATTTGGGGTACAAGAGTTATTAAATGTAATTAATAACGTTCAAATGATAGATTGCGAAGTTAAGGGAGTAACTACTAGAGGTGGAAAAACTACAACTCAAGATGTTCATAATAACGACACCAATGGGCTACCAAAAGAACCTGTAGTTGTTGAACCTGAAAAGCCAGCCGAACCAAACGAAGTCCTCACTAATGATCAACCTCAGATAACTAACAGATCGGTTGTTCAATGATGTACGTATAATACGTAAGTATAAGAAATTCACTAGAAATCCTTGAGGACAAAGATTAAAAGTAAATTCTACACAAAATATCGTACTTTAACCGGTAAGTGTTCACCGGGTCGTTTATACCCCAAGAATTATGAATTGAAACTCCGTCTTTGTTTGGACAATGATTTGAGTGGTTCTAAGATCTTTGATTTCGAAAACTAAATCCTACTAGTGGGCAAATAAAGGCACATATAAAAAATATCTACGAAAACGTTAACGAGATTAAAAGAAACGCGACTAAAAAGCTAATATATCAAATTTAAGACCTACGAAAGGAAATTTAATTCCTTAACCTAAAATATGACAAAAGAAAATTTTATAAAAAAGAATTTTATTTTTTTGATTATTATTATTATTTTTTAAAAGTTTTGAAACAAAATAAATGCAAGAAAAATACTAAACTATTAATTAAAAATTCTAGAAAATTACTAAAAATTGCTTAAGTTACAAAGATTGCAGAAAAAGTGAAAGCTAAGAAAATGTCTTAACAATTAAGCCCAGAAAAAGCACTTTAGCACTCGAAGTGCTTATTTATTTAAAAGCCAAAATAGGTGTTAAAAATCAAATTGTGTAGGGCAATAACAGATTGCCCTACTGGTGCAGATGGTTAAACGTGTGTGTTATAAGAGGGTTGAGCTAGGTTGAGGTCATGGGTTCGAGCCTTGCTCACCCATGACTTCCCTAGTTCCTTTTTTTTATTTTTTGCAAGACTTTTTACTCAAATTTACAAAACAGCTAAAAACTAAGACTTTTTGCGAAAACAACTTTTTATAAAAACTACTCAATAAGCTGGAAAATAGCTTAAAAGGTAACAGATTAGACTTAAAGGAATTTTGAGTTTTTTTACTAAACTATATTAACTAAAAAACACGATTAAGCTAGAACTAGAACTAAATAAGCATCCTACAACTTAATACAATCCTAATAAGCAAGAGAGGACAAGAATTAAGCACAAACAACAAGCCATAAGCTTAAAAGACAGAAATAAGCACTTTGGTATAAAGACTGCTTGCCAAATGGCCAAGTAGGTACTTTTGAGCTTATTTTAAAGCTAGTAATCAGAACCTTATGACTTGGTGGCCTATACCATCTTAAAGCTTGACCTATAAGCTTTCTAAATCAACTTTTAAAAAGTATTTTGAAATCTATTTAAGCTAAGTAAAGTCTAAATGAAAAAGCTATTTTAACTGTTTGCACTATGTTTTTGATTTTTATGAAAAGACAAAATAAGCTTAAGCCTGACCCTAATAAGCTATAAACAACTAACATTTAACCTAATGAGCAAATGAAAGAAAAAAATTAAGCAAAAACAACTAGCTATAAGCTGAAAAACTCAATAAGCAATTTTGACATAAAACTTTTATCAAAAACAGACAACAAGGGCTTTTTGAGCTTATTTTTAAACAAGCTAATGGAACATTATGGCTTAATGACTTATACTAACTTAAAGCTTATCCTACACTCTATCTAAAACAACAATTAAAAATAATTTTGAAATTCAAATAAGCTATGAAAAATCCAATTAAAAACACTAGTTCAGGAATACTAATTTTTTTGTTTTCCAAATTTTACGAAAACTTTAAAAGAGACTAATTTGCAGACCTAAAACAAATATTCAAATAAGCTTTTAAGATCAAATTAAGCCCTAACCTATCTAGATTGACCTATAATCTACTTGCACAATGAAATCCAAAAACTAACTCCTACTTTAACTAACTTATTTTTGAGATTAAAAATGACCAAAAGCCTGTTTAACTATCTGAAGCATTTGACACTTTTTAACCAAAACTCAAAACCACAAGTGCAAACCTTTAGGACTTCAATACTACACTTCATAGACACCAAAATGAGAACAAACTTCCAATAATGACAGCTTGAAACTAATCAAAGCACAAATTGTTATTAATCTGAGCTAATGAACTCAGATTCAAACAAGCAACTTTTCAAACTTATTAAAACTTGATCTAGCCTAACAAAAACCTTGAATCCTAATCTTATAAACTTAATTATGAGATTTAAATTCAAATTAAAGAACCAAATACCACTTGACAGTACTAACTTAAGTTAGTACTGCCATGAGCCAAACACTCCTTTAAAATGATTAAACTCATGTTTAGCTTATAAAATAGAGAAATGACACTCAAATTTCAAATACAAGATACTATGAAGCTTCTAACATACCTAATGAGCATATTTCAATAATCAAATAAGATTAACTATAAGCCAACAGATTAAGCTACTATTTTTGGTTTTTTTACTTTTTTTATAACAAATACATGTAAACAAAGATCTATACTAATAATTGAACACAATAAGCATCATATAACTAAAATAAGCAGAAATAAGCTATTCTAAACTACAATAAGCATGAAATAAGCAGTATTAACCTAAAATGCAATATTAAGCTATAAAAGGTAAAATGAAGACTTACAAAAGCTTTTGCACAAACAAGGCTATTATAATGCTCTTAGAGCTAATCAACAAAGCTCTAGCTTATCAGAGATAAGCTAGTAAGGTCCTGGAAGCCCTTCCACAACTGGCTTCTATTCCAAAAATAAGCTGAGGTACATTTGGGGTGAATTTTAAGTATCAATAAGCTTAGTTAAGCTTTAAGAGCTTAACTGAGTATATAACTAGCTTATTAGTAAATTAGAGAGCTTATTTAGCTTTTAAGAGTAAAAATTGGCTTATTCAAACCATGAGTACAATAAGGTAAAACATGAATTTTGCTTTAACAGAATAGAAACTTAACTTTTATTGATTATAGAAACTGATTACAAACTGTTGAAAAGGAAAATTACATTAATTGAAAAGCAATAAGCTAAAACGACTTAATAAGCTAAAATTACATTCTATAAGCTAAAACAACACTAAGTCCTAGATGCCTGTGTGAGTGAGAGGAGGACTCCTTTTATAGGCAAGAGGAGATGCTTCTAGCTCCTTTAGACGCTCCCTTAGCTTCTAATCTTGGCCATCCATCTCTAACGAATCATTGCATCACGATTTTAAGCCGTTGGATGAAAAAGGGGCACACGGATTGCCAGCTTGGCAATCCCGCTTTCTTGGAGCCTTGTGCTTCTTTTGAACTATTTTTAGTGTAAATTTCCCAAATTGGTGTGTTTGTTTGGTAAACGCGTGTCATTCCTTGTTGTTAGAGCTAGTCAATCATTGCCTTTTGATGACGTTTCTCTTTGCTGAGCTGGAGCTTGGCACTAAGAATCTTTAAAACCACGTAAGATGAGTATAAGAGTGGGTTTTACCCGTTTAATTTTGACACAGGGTTAAATTGGGACGAAGATGAATAGTAAAAACATCTTCGCGCCCTTTTCTTTTCTTTACTCTTTTCGGTTAACCCGGTTTTATAAAAGGGTTGACTTGGGTTAAAAAGGTAACTTGGGCCATGGTTTTGCATTTGGGCTTGGGTAAATGGTTTTGAATTTGGTTAAATATTAGACTTAACGACCGTTAGTCCTTAGGTAATAAAGGACTAGAGGTGTTATTGGTTTAGGGACTTTTGGTGAAAATGATTTAACATTAAGGTTAATTTGGTAATTTCAAGGTTTTGTCTTCACATGGGTTGACCAATGTTGACTTTTGTTGACCTTTGCTTACAGACTCCCAGCTCTTGTGTACTCTTTCCGTCTCGTGTTCGTTTTTGTCCTGTTTTTGGCTCTTTTCTTGTGATTTTTTGTAATATCCGTACCTACACATCATAAAAGACCAAATACACAATATACAAGCATAATATGTTCATTTTTCATATTTTAAGGGTCATTTTTGGTATAAAACGGATATGTGATTTCTCACATATCAAAATTCCCCAAACTAAATGATTGTCGTGTCCTCACGCAATGTTATATGCTCTAAAACCAAATACCCCAAAACCTCCCCAAACTAATCATTTGAAAAGTAGCAGAGTCTTTTGTGGGGAGAGTTAAGAAATCACAAGTTTTAAAAAACCCCGTTTTCCTATTTTTCAAATTTTTTCTATTTTTATGATTCTCATAATTTACATCTTACAACTTATTCTTGTGTGACATAATGTATT
This sequence comes from Tanacetum coccineum, assembly GCA_026074375.1. Lineage (NCBI taxonomy): Eukaryota > Viridiplantae > Streptophyta > Magnoliopsida > Asterales > Asteraceae > Tanacetum > Tanacetum coccineum. Next base: position 968 of record BQNB010042346.1, on the reverse strand, counting down.
GATTTCATTATTCATTGATAACTTTGAGGATCACGGAACAAAAAACACAAAAAGTGTCCAAATGGAAAAATTTATCGTCCCTGACTTTCACTTCTCCAAGCCAAGCTTAAAAACAAGATCATTGTAAAATCCAAGTTATGATGCTAACACTACTCATAAAAGCTAATTGTGTATTACTTCTCTTCCTTTATTCCTAATTTTGTATCTCAAGATTTTATTTATGTCATATACCCGAAGGCTCTTCAAGACTTTATTTCGATACTTATTAATTCCAAAAATAAAGCGTAACGGTTAAGACGCAATGATTAGTTCCTAGCCCTTTTCAAAAGAACAAATGTCATCAAAATGAAGTCTACATCGAGGCGACCAAAATTTGGCTTTTATTAGGTTACTTAAGAAAGGCACCATTCCTGTCATATACCCTTAGGCTCTTTAAGACATAAATGGACCAATCTTATTTGCACCATATACCCTAAGGATCTTTAAGGAATGAATAAGGCTATAATCTCACTTTAAGGGATAAGCAAAATATTTATTCATGTGATACATATAGTATGCCAAATTAAGTATTCCTGATGTATACTTATCTTAATCACAAAGGAACTAAAGAAAACTTCTATGAACTAATTATTGTTAGGATCATTAAAAGTGTCGATTATGTGATTTTGTGTTATTTAGTCATTAGTCTTTGTTTTGTTAATGTCAAAGTAGTTTGTAATAAGGTGTATTATGCTAAAAGAATGAAATAGCATAATTACCAAAGTCTAGGGACTAGAAGTGATAAGTTAGGAAAATAAAGGAAGGGAAGCCTCCTTCCTTCACCTATAAATACCCCTCTAATCTTCATTAAAGGGTGATGTCTTGTAACTAACTGTAGGATCCCTAGATTCATTCCATTAATTAATCACAAGATCAATAGCACAAAAGATTAAACATTAAAGAACTTTTGATTGAAAGAAAATAATAGT
>BQNB010042345.1:0-46183 GCA_026074375.1 Tanacetum coccineum | reverse complement strand
AACTGCCTTGCAAAAGAAAGGCTTGAAAGGCCAATTAATCACTATCAACCTCGTCAATTTGTGTAAATCGGTCGAACATACTGGTCAAGCGTGCACGATGGTCAACGACGATAAATAATGGTCCGACAAAATCTTGCCGAAAATACTCGTAAATTTGTTTTATCCACTTATAGCAGTTGTTCATATATATGTTGTCTTGTTGGAATACCAGTACCTATATCCGACAAAATCTTGCCGAAAATACTCGTAAATTTGTTTTATCCACTTATAGCAGTTGTTCATATATATGTTGTCTTGTTGGAATACCAGTACCTATAACTCGCTGGAAATCATTAAAAATTGCTGCCAATCCGATTAACATCGATTTATTTTGCTTAGATCGATTATAAGTTACAAAGAGGTAGACCGCCTGACTATTGACTACTGACTACTAACTCGTGATTTTTGTAACTTTGATTTTTACCATTTTGAACCGTTTACTAATCAAAAACTCGATCGGCTAAATTGTCACGAATATACAACGGATTCGAACGAATATTATTACATGGAATATGTAGGACATGCATTATTTAAGTAGATTCTGATTGGGTCATGTGACTTGATTACCTAATTAAATCTAATCAAGTTGGGTGATTACTCAAATCTAATGCTTTTTTGGTAGTATTTAATTACGTTATAAGATTCATTCATGCGACTACTTGAATCAGATCATATTAGTATACTCTTTTCATCTCAAAATACTCGTAATTGTTCATTGATAAAAAACACACAGTTTAGAATAACGTCTCAAAATACTTGTAATTGTACATTGACAAAAAACACGTAATTTAAAAAAAAACATTATCATTACAGTTTTTATTAAAAAATATATTATAATCATAGCTTTCTCTCTTATTATACATATACTTAAAGTAAAAGTATTACGACGTCGTTTTCCCCCATGATGCTACAGTACCGGCCCATTGGGCTCCCAGTTTGGGCCGGCCCAAATTTTTTTTTTTTTTTTTGTAAATACGCAATAAAAAAAAATACTAGGCACAAAATAAAAATAAAAATTACAAAAGTACTGATTTATTCAGATAAAAAAATATCCGCTACATGAGGCCCAACACATAAGCCCATATAAAAAAACAAACTATTAAACATGAGGCCTAAACCCCGTCGCAACGCGCGAGTTCTTATGCCTAAGCACAGCAATAAAAAACAACCCGCCCCGCAGCAACGCGCGGGTACTTTGGCTTGTTTTTTCATTATAACATTTTTACTCTTAATTATCTATTTCTAAATGTGAACAATTAATTTGAAATAACTCGACATAAAAACGTGAACAATAAATTTGAGACGAAAAATTGTATTTTAATAACCTTTGTTTGGTAGAAGATAACAACCGCCTTTCAAAAAGAAATTACTTATCGTATTATTACAAATTATCATGTGAAAGGAGAGACGGAATTAAGACGCGAAGTGACCCAATATACTTGAAGTAAACTAAATAATACTACGACATAACTTTTAGAGACGGGTGCATTAAAAAAATGGAGTTTTTTTTAATAAAACTAACACTATAATACGAATATTCATGGGTGTTTCGAAACCCCTGGGACGCCCCATGGTTCCGTCTTTGTGTGAAAATGTTTTTTGTGAATTCTAGATTATTCTAGCATTTCTTATGAAAAAAAGTTATTTCGCGTAGAGGTATTGAGATCGATTCTATCATTTGTCCCATTTGTGATAGGGGGGTTGAATCTACGAGACATATATTTTTTAGTTGTTGTTTAGTCAGACAAAATCTTCACTGAATGGATCAACTGGATGGCCTCTTTACGTCTTCAGTCTAAAGTTAAGATGATGATCCAATGTGTCTTTTTTGTGGTTTGGTGGCTTGTGTGGTCTTATCGAAACAAACTTCTATTCGAGGAGAAGAAACCTTCAAAGGCGATTATTTTTGATGATGTTGTTTCCATATCTTTTTATTGGTGTAAGTCTAGATGTAAAGCATCGTTCAGTTGGGATGATTGGCTTAAAAACCCTTCTTTGATTTCTCTGTAATTCTAGCTCCTTGCTAGTTTCTTAATAAAATCCGCTGTTCAAAAAAAAAAGATAGAGATGGATGGTGGAGATTAGTCCTTTGGTATCCAAATGAAACTAAATCTTAGTTTATTACACAAAATCTATTGTTAAATTAGCTGTAAAAAAAGGTATAGAACCGTTTCAAAATATGTCTCACCGACCCGTGCATGTTTTCCCTATTAAAAATGTACGTCATTGACTTGTATGTTATACACCCAACTTTGTGGGGTCAATTTCACGACTGAAACGTGTAATATATTATAAAAATATATGACGAAAAGACAAATATTTAAATAATCCCCCATACGTGCGTGTGATTTCTTTTTTCCTTTTGTTTATTAAATCCTTTGACTCTTTACACTCCAATAATTATCTTATTTGATCTTTTCGAGTGGTTGTACGCAAGCATGCATGTAATCATCTCGTAAGTTAATTACTCCGTATTAATGTTTCTAAAGAAAATGTAAACTGATCAAATATCTATCTATTATATCTAAATTTTGAGTCCTTAAAATTAATGTGAAGGTGCCCATAACCATAATGATTGTGGAGGTAATCTTTATTAGTGCTTCCAAACTTTCAACTTCTTAACTTACAAAAAGCCTGAGTTACAGAATGAAGGAATCTAACAAACCTCACGAGATGTTAATGATGCAAACTCTAAAGATTCATAACAACAATTTAAATGATCTTAAGTTTAATGATGCAAACTCTACAGATTCACCTGACATCTATAAATGACATAGTTGCTGCTTTATCTCCTCATCCATCCTGCAAAACTGAAAGCAAGTTACATTGAAATCAACCCCCACATGGCAAGTAAGGCTGTAGCGAGGCGTGTTGAAATTGAAACCAAACAGGACATTGGTGAGGTTGAAAGTAAACAAGCCACGTCTGCTAAGGCTCCAGCCAGCGGAGACCACGGGTCTGTTTGAATTGAAGTCAAACATGACATGTCTGCCACTGTTGCAGATACAAAAGCTGACTTATTCTTGGATCAGCTACAGGTGGATGTCACTGGGACAGTTGTTGTCATGATTTGTTGCAAGTGGGATGTGAATGCAGTAACGAGCCGTTATTTGAGCACGAATTTTGTGGTATCTGATGCCAATGTAATGTTTGAATGTTAAACTCCCCTTTCTTTGTTTTGTTTAATACATAATATTATTGTAGGGTAATGCAATCCACTGCACTGCCAAATCAAATGTAGCGCATAATTTTCTCCGACTTAAGGAAGGAGGCATCTATTCAATTAAAAACTTTGTTGTGCATCGTAACAATGAGGAGTACCGCATCCGAAAGAACGATGGCTACATGATTGAATTTGATGGGGCGGCATCCATACACAAAGCTTTTGTCAAGGCTGATGACTTTGTCCGCTACCCTTTCCAGTTGGTGGATTTTGATGGCATCGAACCTACAGACAACAAATACTTAATTGGTGAGTTTTTGTTTTTATGTAACTAATTTGTTAACAACACAGTTCTGATATAGATCCCACTGAAGTGTAAATTATTACCTTGCAGATGTTGCCGGTTACATCACAAATGTTGGGAGGACAAATCATCAAAAAACAGGCTCCCGTAATCTCGATTTCTACTTGGCTAACCACAGGTTAGTAACATTCTCGGCGTCTATCCCACTTACAACTTATGGCTATTTTGCTAATGATTGTATTTTTTGAAACAGGGGCCAATCTATTAGAGTCACTCTTTGGGGAGCCCTTGGGGATGTCTTAATCGAGAAGAAAGCAAAACAAGCTGGCATGTGTCCAATAGTTTTAACCTCGGCCGATGCAAAATATTACAACAGTGAGTGAATACGACAAATAGAAATTTAGATACAGTTTACGTAGCTCATGTGCTGATTTTAATTTCAATGTTACCTTCCAGATAAGCTATATTTGTCAAGCAGTTCATCCACCATGATTTTTAATGATGCCGGCATCCCTGCAGTAAAGGCGCTAATCACAAACATGCCTACGAGTGGTGAGGATTCGAAGAAGCTCTCTATGCCTGTCGACCACTCTGCTCCAAGGGAAGGAACACTTGAAAACCTCCTTATGTGGGCTCGCAATAGGAAAAACGATGTATGTAGCGTTCTTTCCATTGTACATTTCATACGCCATCCGACTACCCCATACTATTCATAAACCCTTTGTATATGCACACTACAATCTTCTACTGTAAGGTCAGGATTGCTAATGTAAGGACGAGGAAAGGCTGGAACTTTCCATCGCGTGGAAGTGAAAACTGTAAGAAAGGTGCCACCCGAAAGCTTAGGTAATTTTGGTGTGAGTCATGTAACAAATGTGTTGAATTCCCAGTTTTAAGGTAATGTTGTTTAGTTTATCAAGGCGTGGCAAATACCAATGCACTCAATTCTAACCTTTATGTGGCATTCGTAACCTTTTCGTCCGCATATATAGGCTAGAGCTTGGTATCACTGATGATACTACAAACGTTGTGGTGGTCATGTTTGATGAGCCCGCAACAACCTTGGTGGGGTGTTCTGCAGAATCAGTTATGGAAGATGATGATGAGGTAAGGTTATAACATTTATGCAAAACGCTTTTGTACTTTTAAACTTACCTTCATGTACAGTCTTTAGATGATCAATCCAACCTGGCCCCGGTCTAGCAAACCTCATTGGCACCACACATAACCTTGAAATCAAGTCCCATACCTATTACGAGTATGGGGCCTTTGAAAGTTTCACATGTTGGACAATTTTTCCGACTGAGGAAGTTGTGGAAACTGCGAGCTCTAGCACACTGGATGCAGAAGCTGCCACTGAAAGTCCTAATTTGAAAAGCTTAACACATGACCTGTCTGCCCCTACTCCTTCCAAGCCTTCAGAAGAGAGACAAACCCAGAGGTCAGTAAAAATTAAACAAATTAAACATGATAATATCCGAATACAATAATTAATCCTAAAATAACTAACAAGTCCTATTATGATGGCATTGTTGTAGAGTTGATATTGAGGATTCAGACAGTGAGGACAAAGGCGACACAGCTATGCATGTTGTTGACAAGAAAAAAAGGGTACATTCACACTTCTTCATTCCTACCTCCTTTATATTCCACTACATTTAAAAAAAATCAAAGTCCCGCCTTATCATGAAATCACTAAGATACCCTTATATGATGACGTTACTTTACAATGGTGATTGAAGATTCTGATGCGGAAGCTAACTGTGCTACAACTAAGGGTGAAACCAGGAAGAAAGATCGCAGACACTCAAATAAGAAAAGAATGATATGGTGCGAATGCAATCAACTTTTCCTCAAATGTCTACATTAACTTTATATCCTAACATGATTTTGGTTGTATGTCATGCTTTTAGATACGTACCTGATGAGGAGTAAAAGGCTCATGTTTGAAAAGTTAGATGCAGAGACTCAGGCACAGCACATGCTCTGTCCATGGCTTCAGGAAGCATAATTTAGGAAAATAAGAATATCCGGGTCCCAATTGTTTTTAGGGTCTCGTGTTTATTTTTAGATTCAAACATTACAAAACACATGTTTCATTGTCATTACCCATCTATGCATTGTTAGGTTGAATTCTGTTATCTATTTGACCAATTTTGGCATAATTTATAGTTTCGAAAATGTGTTATATGATGATATTAGTTTTGTTACATCTCAGAATAGCAACAAAAAGACGTAGGCAATCATTTCTCCCTTAAAATACTTAGATTGCCTTATGTACTAACATGTTTTTGGTTGTTTCTGACGCATGATGCTTTTAGGTATATATCTGATGCGAAATAGTAGGGTTGTGTTTTGGAAGTTGGCCGTGCAGGATATGGATGCTCAGCTCATGGTTTCAAGAAGTATAATTTAGGAAAATAACAATTTCCAGGATCCGTATTGTTTGTAGTACCCCGTATTTTTTTGGATTTAAACAGTGCAGAACACCTGTTTCATTGTCTACATATGTTCATCAAATCTCACATTCATTACCTTTATATATTTGTTATGTTTCAGCATAAAATACAATCGACTATATTTTGGGATGCTTAATTTTTAAAACAATAAGTTCTTAATGCAGGCATTACATTGCCAACTTAGACCAATCTATGATACCAAAGACCCCACAGCCTAACATGGCATGCAGCAAAGCATAACTTAAAAAAGTATGAACTATTAAAACACATATACATATGAAAAGTATAGCCCAAATTGAGCCAAAAAAGTGTTAAAAGGTTCCAGCTTATAATGAAAATGGAAAATAAAAAAAGATTATAGAAAACAAATGAGGAAGGACAACTATATTCGCTCTCTTATACTTATTATCTAATTCATTTGAAAATTTTTACACTTCATATTGCACAACAACTATGAATACTATGCAATTTTATATCCATAATTTCCCCAAACAGAAAATCAAAACACCATCAATATCAACATTAAAACCATCTAATTAGAAAAATACCTATAAAAGAGATGTTCAGTTAGCAAATGAGATCCAGTTAGACCCATACGATTGTATCACCATCAAAAAAATCACAACAGCCGCATAGACACATAGCTCAACATAACGCACATAAGAGATACCAACACTCTACAGCAACGCTATTCGAACACACTCTGCATGAAAAAAAACTTTATAAATGCCTAACAATATGAATCAATTGACCAATTCAGACTCTGTTAATAACCTATGAATTTTAGGCAGGTTCCTACATTTGAAATACAACATCCTGCATGCATCAAGCAAACATTAATTTTCAAAACTGTCCAACAGAAATTAAAACACCGCAAAAGGAAAGCAATCCAAACGAATGACAGGCTGAAAACATGATGAACCAAAATCAAAAGACCACTAAACATCCACGTATCAGCAAAGGAAAAGGAATCCTAAAATACCATAAATCAACACCACCCAATTCTAAAATGCATAAATTGTATTCTTCAATCCATCTAACATATACAAACCTCGAGTCATTAAGCATGACTAAAACTTGCTACAAACTACAACTGTTCTGAACAAATACAAGGTGTTTGAAAAGCAACACTGACACTTGCTAACAACTACAACTTAAAACTTGGCAACAAAACTAAATGTTCTAAACAATTGCCATACGTTACCCTATGAATGATAGAAACAGTTAGTTAACCATAAACACATTTTCCAATTCCAAAATAGGAAACCAATATCTTTGCACAGACCAAACAAAGCACGATCAACAGTAAACAAAATATGAAAAAGGTGTAATTCATTCCGTTAAAAACATTAGAGTATTACAGGAATTTTCAACTCCTAAAGAGGTTGACACCAGACTCTAATTTATTCATAAACCAAAAACATTCAACCATAACAAAACTCATAACCGAAAATCAGCACAAATGAAACCGAAGAGCAACAATTATGAGAGCCTACTCTTTCTCTTCCATGTCAGCGACGTAACCCTCCTTCAGACTAACCCCGACCAGAGAATGCGCCAATAGTTTTTCCAAATCCCCAAGCAGCGCAGAATCCCGAGCAACTACCTCTCTCATGTACTCCAAAGGCTTCGCTGACTCTCCCCGCAATACCAATGCATCTAACTCATCTACCAACCTCCTCTTCTTACTCAATGAAATCCTAAGGGAAAAACAAAGATCCTGCATCAACTTGCCAAAAGCTTTTTCCTCACCAAGGGCTCGATGAAACACAACCTTTATCTTATTGGACAAACGAGGCGACTCAGCAACCTCAGTTAACTTATCCAATATAAAAAAGGACCCATGAATACTAAATAATACTAAAAGACTAGAAATGTAAGTGTGATACAATAACCTAGACCACAATCTACATATAAATAGAAACACTTAAGGACCTTTACTATTCCAAACTGAAAATTAAAAGATAATTACTGCACAAGAACTTGATAAGCCTCAACCTTAAAAATACCTAAAAAACAGTTAACACTTACCTATTAATGACATTCAAATAAAACTGAAACTCCTTTCACTTTCACTTAACATTAGAAGAACTAATCCTGGGGGAAGACTAAATAAAAAGGGCAACAACATCTATCAATCCTAAATGTAAAACTTTAATCACTGAAATCCAAAAGGTTGTGTGTCTCATATCTACAACCTACATCTTTTCAGAGTCTAACAGATAGGCATTAGCATATGCAGCAAAACTCATTCACATATTCTAATCAATTATACATAGCAAAACTCAATTGCATTCTATAATCGATTATGACTGGAGGTATACGTTCTTTAAATCACTATTTTAATCTTTAAGTCGTGCTTGTCATTACAATAATCTATATGTTAATATTACAGATTCCTCGAATGACCATACCATCAAATCATCTCTATCAAACATATTCAACAAATCAGTATTCATTCAATCTCATACTATCATTGGTCACGATGGAAGAGTGCAGAGTTACTGTGGGCTGAAACTGGTAGATATACCTGCATCCAGACCAGGTAAACATGCACATATAAAGTGTTTTACCATGAGCATTTTCTATAGATATATTCGAAACATAGATATAATTTACTTTTCCTAAAATCCAATGGACAGATCTAAGACAAGAAACAGTCTCAGGTTCAAAGTATGCACATACCCGTGCCAGAAGAAGATCCGTATGTATCCACTTTATTAAAATGTCATAAAGTTGTAATTTTTCCCAAAAATATTATCATTATTACCAAGTTTTAAATACATAAAATGAATATTTAACAGAAAATTAATGATATCTCAGGACCATCCCTTATTCGCGCGGCTAAAAAAATGCCTAAAGGGGCAGCCTTAACTTCTGCCGGTAAGTTAACGCATGTATTTTACAAAAATACCAGGTTAATTTTAACTACATTATCTTTAAATATCAATAGACAATGAATTTATTTACAAGAACAAGCCTTTTTTATGCAAGGTATTCCTGCTGCTTATCATAACCTTGGTCATCTATCATATGAATGTCGTGGCTGTCATGCTATCATGTGGTATAAAGAGAGAAATGACAAGGCAAAAAGAGCTGTAAATCGAACATTCTCACTTTGCTGTCAAGAAGGTAAGGTGCTACTCCCAAGATTCAATGAATCACCACCGCCATTAAAGCAACTGCTTGACTATAAGGACACTACAACATCAAGATTTAAAGATTAGATCAGAGTATACAACAATATCTTTTGTTTCACTTCATTTGGAGCGAAAATAGATCATTCGATTAATACGGGGAGAGGACCATATACATTTAGAATAAACGGCCAGAATTATCATCGAATGGGTTCACTACTTCTGGCAGAAGGATTTCAGCCTAGGTATGCTCAACTCTATTTTTTTGACACGGAAAAAGAAATTAAAAATCGGATGTCTGCTTTTGTGGATAACGATTCACGCGAAAAAGTCGACGAAAACATAGTAGCAAACCTCACTCAAATGTTTGATCATGTGGAAAACTAGAAGGGGGGTTGAATAGTTTACCGCTTTTTAAATTAATGTTATATTTGTTTATAAAAACTTAGATTCGATTTTATGTGATATCAATATGTGCACAATTTGAACAATGCAAGTAAGTAAATAAGTAAATATAAAAGATAATAGATAAGAGTTAGAAAGATCAAACCACAACACAAGGATTTATAGTGGTTCGGTAACGAAGCACCTCTTCGCCCTACTCCACTCCCCGAGCACCAAACTCGAGAGTTCTCTTCACTATGTCAACAAACTCCCTTTAGGCGGAGAAAACCGTACACAACTTTCTTACACCAATTCCGACACTAAGTGAAATACCGAGTTCGAATCCTAGCTAAACCAATATATCAGACTACCCACACTACATCACAACAACTCACTACTTTGCATCACTTCACGCCTTATATTCGCTTCACTACTTACTTGACTCACAATAACTTCTCTCTCTCACCAACCAAGACACTACTACGATCACACCAATCTAACACTACTTACAAAGATCACCCCGATCTAACTATACTTACAATAATCACCACAATCTACTTAATATACACAACTACGATACACACCTTCACAATATACACAAATGATTTACAAGATCTAACACAACTTCACAATAACACCAACTAAACTATAACACTTCTTGACTTAATGATAAAAAGTATTATTCTCTTGCACTTGAGGAATTAAGCTCGGATCACTTGGAAACAAAGCTTTATGATTAAATGATCAAAGGAAAGAAAGGAGAGTATAAACTGATTTAGAACATAAAGACAGTGTGTGCAAAAGGTGAGAAAATCAGTGGGGAATAGTCCAGTATTTATAGGCCAGCTGAGCTGGATTTTTGTCTGGGCTGTCCCCTTAATTAGGGTGCCGGTCCCCTTAAAATTAAAGGGGCCGCCCAGCCCAGACGCTCTCTTTTTTGTCTTTTCTAGGGGAGGTGTTTTCTGAAATATTTCTAGCCGTTTTTGGGAAGAAAATTTGAATTCAAAATATTTATTTGAATGAAACATTTCTTTTAAATCTAAAAATGTTTTTGTAAAAGATATAAAAATGTTTGTGACATTTTTATAAAAAGTGTGACATTAAATAAAAAATCATTTGATCATGAAATGCATTAGGCATTTGTTTATTCATACCTTTAAGTGATTAAATTTTCGAAATGAAAATTTACTACTAATTACTTGTTTACATTTAATTTTTTATTAATCGTTTTTACATTTTGTGATCATCAAAACGTAGAGAGATCGAAAAATATTAATAACGTTTTTAAGCATTATTTCTATCAACAATCTCCCCCTTTTTGATGATTACAAAATCTAAACTCATTGAATGAAAAATTAGTTTTAAACAAGTATTTAGTGAGTTTATTTCCATTTCTCTCCTTTTTGTAGAATCAAAAAGGCTTGGCCGATGAATATTAGTAGAATCGACGAAAAAAATGCTCCCCCTTGATGTGTACTCGGCCTCGTTCGAGAGCACCAAGGAATCGAGCTATGGTAACTTTGCTACAAAAACAAGTTAGAAGAACCACACCAATTTTTCTAACATATGGAGCAAAGAAAGGAAAAATAATATGCATACATTAGATTTAAGCACAAACAAATGCATACTTGCAAACATTATCAAAGACCATTCATTTAAATAAAACTTGTGTATACAACACAATCATACATGCATAAAATAAAAATAATATGCTTGAATCATATTGGTACATCATTCATAAAAATTAAACTACAAATGCCCTAAAATTTTAGATTCCCATAGGACTTGCTTACATAAGGTTTGGTTGACAATTATTTGAAAATGAGCAACTAAACATAGAGTATGTTTAGTTTGGAGAGATTGATGGTGGTGGAGTGTTGGAAAAGGGAGGTTGTGAAAGCATGTGTTCAATGTAGAAGAACATATATTAGAGTTCATCTCTCAATCCAAAGATGAGAGTACGATTGTGAATGCAACACAAACATGAATCTCCATGTGCCTCAAGAAGGTTCCAAGGAATGGGATGACCAAAGATAGGTGGAGAGGTTGATGGAGTATCAAATTGGATATCAAGTGGGGTAATTGGTGAAAGGGTGAGAGTGATGTCAATTGATGCATTTTCTTAAGTTGGAAGAGGTGGAGGAACTCTTGGAGGAGGGGATGTTGGTGAGTTCAAGTAACCATTTGTTGATGGTGATGTGGATGAGGTTGGTGATTTGGGTGTGTAATCAATGGAGGATGAGGAAGTGCCTTTGGTTGATGGTGTTTTTAAGGGTACATTAGGAGTATTAGGTGGTGAGAGTTGATGCTTGGGTGATGGGGTTTTGGTGTCATCTTGAGTTAAATCCACAAACAATTGTTTTGGTGGAATGATGTTGATTTTTGGTCTTTTGGAAGCTTTGGAAATGGAAGCTCTAGTTGATGCCATGGAGGTTTATGGTGGTTGATAATGGATGAAGAAGATGGTGAAGTGGTGATATGCATTTGGAGGGAATTTATTGGAAGAAAATGGTTTGGAAATGGAATGAGTTTGAATTAGTTTAGGATTTTCCAAAATCTGTTCGAGCATTCTGGGTAAGGATAGCTGAGGCTAGGTAAAAGAGGGTCAAAAAGCAGAAAGAAACAGTAAAATCCGTGAACCAGATGGCCGGTCCCCTTAATTAATGGTCGGCCCCCTTATCTTTAAGGGGACCGCCCTTATGAATTAAGGGGGCCGCCCATCTGGTGGTTTTCAGACGACCAAAAATTTAATTTTTTGTAAAAATTTACGAGAAAAGTTGTGTTTTGGTGGTCAATTTGCAGTAAGTACCATGTGAACATATATATATATATATTGAAATCAAGTATATCATGTATGTTTGCACCAAATAATATATAACAAGAATGCATGACTATAAAAGCATAATAATTATTCATAGAAATTAAAGGTCCTAAACAAGCTTAAACAAGTTCAAGTTCTTCCGACTAAGTCGGATTGTCATCACACAATCGATTAATCATAAACATAAGTGCACATAAAGTCCTAAACCAATTATTCTGCCAAGCTAGTCATCACTCAACATCTTCACTTCTTCTTGTCGAAGACTCCTCGCAATGCCTTGCCAAATGACTTGAATCCACCTCTAAGTTTCTTATGCATTTGTTGTGTTTGGTTGAGCACGTCAGTTTGACGTTCGAAGAGAAGATCATCATTTTGTTCAGAAGAAGTGGGAACTTCATATTGTTGGTAATCGAGAGGTTTGAGAGAGTTTAGGTAGGTTGTAGGAGATGGGGTACTAGCATGAGAAGCACCATCATCCTCATCATCATATCCTTGGTGAGATGAAGATCCACGATTATGATGGGCGGAGGTTGAAGAGACGGAGTGACAGGCTTTTCCACGATCACTTCGGGGTCGACGGGTTTATCTTAGAAGAAGTGGACGCATGACTCGTTCAACGACATCGTAGATGCCATTGTCAAGATGAGGGTAAAGTTCCATGACATGTCGAAAGAGACGTGTCAAGAACATACCATAAGGAAGATGGGCTTTAGGAGTTACTCGTGCACTTTCAATTCTTTTGACAAAGAAATAGACAAGATTATATTGTTGCTCGGCTATGATACAATATAATATATGAGCAAGGCAAGCCGGGAGATGGTCCTGGTGTCCTCCTAATCCGAACACATTCTTATAAATGAGTTCGTTCCATCTTTTCAAATCTTGTCTAAGTTCTTTGGTTAGAACTTAATTTGAAGAAAGAATGACGTTTTTGTGTTTGATGATGCGGTTAAGGTCAATACGTTGAAATTGATGAAATTTCTTCAAAAATAAATTATTATTATTATTATTATTATTATTATTATTATTATTATTATTATTATTATTATTATTATTATTATTATTATTATTATTATTATTATATTAATATAAATACTTTTATAATTAAATATAATAAATAGATACAATTAAATATTATTTATTTCTTTAAAAAATATAATTAAGTAATATTAAACACTTTTATAATTATTCAATTAAAACAATATCTATTTACATATCTACAAAAAATTATTATTATTTATTTATTTATTATTATTATTTATATATTTATTTAAAAAATTTATATATATATATATATTTTTAAATATTATTTTTTAAAAATTATATTATTATTATTTATTTATTTTTTAAAATTATATTTATTGTTATTATTATAATTATATAATTTGTTTTTTCATTTCATTTTTTTTCAACCAAACACGCTATAGTTTTCACAAATTTCAATTCCTTCATATTCCAATTCTTTAACATTTCAATTCCTTAACATTCCAATTCCTCAAACATATTACAATTCCACCAAAAACATTCTGCGAACCAAACGGGCCCTTACGCTCTTATAAGACGTCCTCATCCGAACAATTTTATCATAATATCTAGGAAACTAGTTTAAATTCCCGTGCACGCACAAGACTTGTACATTATGTTTTTTTTTAATATATATATGATTTTTATTTTTTCTAGTTTTATAAGTTATGAAAGTTTAAAGGGTTATTTGTTTTTTTAAGTTATAATAAAATTTGTAAATTTATACTTAACTCTATAATTTATGTAAAATTAAACCACTAAATTTTTTTTAATTACCTCCTCTTTTTTTCAAGTTTTTGTTTTTATAAATTTGACACATATTTTTATATTTATTTTTTTTCTACATCAGATTTCTCCACCAAAATAATGCCAATTTTGAAAGTATTTAAGCTTTTTAATTAAACATAGATTCAAAAATAATAAAAAATTAGAAGCATCATACCTAATAAGGAAAGATTTTTCTTTTTGAAATGCAAAAATCCCCACTTTTCGTTTTCCTTTACTAGGTAAAAAGATTTGAGATTAAAATTAAAAAAAAGGCGCATTATATACATATACAAAAGGCAGACGACCCGGCCCACGGGTCACATTAAATTTTTTGACCCGGCCCCACCCCCACATTAATGAAAGGTTTTCTTTTCTTTTCTTTTTTTTTTAACAGTTACTTCTTTCTTTTTTTATCATTTTTATTTTCCCCCTTTTTTTATTCCTGAATTTTTTTATCAAAACAAAAATTTCCTTTTTTTTCCTCTGAATACCCTCATCACAGCGACTCCGTTGTTAGAGTCATCTATCTGTTTTTTATGAATCAAAACTATAAGTTTCCACCAACCTCGCGCTATTCACCGTAAAGCGTCCCGTTCTTTTTTTCCCTCAAAAAAATTTTTAAAATAAAATTTCCTTTTTTTTTCCCTCGGAATAAACACTCTCGCACTGTTGAGAGTCATATCGGTATGTTTGTTATGAATATTTTTTTAACATTTAGTTTTTTTTACATTTTTTTTCCTTTTTTTTTCTCAACAAAGTTTTTAAAAAATAAACTTTCCTTTTTTTTTCCCACGGAATATATCCTCCGCGCTGTTTTAGTCATCGGTCTGTTTTTTTATGAATAAAAAACTTAAGTTTCCTCAAACCTCGCGCTGCGCTAAAAATAGAATCGTCCCCAGCACCGGCGCAATCGTCGGCCATTGCGCCATTTTTTTTTATTCCTTTTTTTTTCAAAAATTCTAAAATAAAATTTTTTTTTTTTTTTTTTTTTTTTTTTTTTATTTTCCCCTTTTTCCTCGGAATACCCTCTCGCATGGCATTAAATGGCCTTTTCAATTATGTGTCCATTAAATGCACCGGGTTGAACCGGGGGGTTCATTTAATACGCCGGGTCAACCCTACCCGGTCCGATCGGTTTTTTTTTTTAGAAAAAAAAAATGTTTTGTTTTTAAATACTCTCTCGCACTTTTTTAAAGGCAGACGACCCGGCCCACGGGTCACATTAAATTTTTTGACCCGGCCCCACCCCCACATTAATGAAAGGTTTTTTTTTTTTTTTTTAACAGTTACTTCTTTCTTTTTTTATCATTTTTTTTTCCTTTTTTTTTCTGAAATTTTTTTTAAAATAAAACTTTCCTTTTTTTGTTCCCTCGGAATAATAACCCTCGTCAGCGCTGTTTGAGTTCATCGTCCTGGTTTTTTTAAATGATTAAAACTTGTAAAGTTTCCTCAAAACCTCCGCTCCAATAAGCTTCCCCATTCTTTTTTTCCCTCAAAAAAATTTGAAATAAAATTTTCACTTTTTTATTTTTTTTTTTTTCCTCGAATAATCCCTCGTCAGCACCTGTTGGAGTCATCGTGTGGTTTTTTTTATGAATATTTTTTTTAACAGTTAGTTTTTTTTTACCATTTTTTTTCCTTTTTTTTTCTCAAAAAGTTTCAAAATAAAACTTTCTTTCCTTTTTTTTTTTTTTTTTCCCTCAGAATAAATACCCTCTCGCGGCTGTTTTAAATCATCTGGCTGTTTTTTATGAATAAAAAACTTTAAGTTTCCTTCTTCAAACCCTCAGCCGCTGCGCTAAATTGTTCCCGCACCGCGCATAACGTCGCCATTTTTTTTTCCTTTTTTTTTCAAAAAATTTCTAAAATTAATTTTCCTTTTTTTTTTTTTTTCCTCGGAATAAACAACCCACTCGCCTCTCGCCTGCATTAAATGGCCTTTTGTCATTTAGATGTCCATATAAATGCACCAAAACCCGGGTTACCGGGTGCATTTATAAGCCCGGAGTCAAAACCCTAACCCTCCGATCGTTTTTTTTTATTTAAGAAAAAAAAATGTTTTGTTTTTTAAATACTTCTCAAATCGGCAACTTTTTTATCATAATACAGTCTGTTTTGACCCACGAGCCCCGGTCCGAACATTTTTTTAAAATTTTTCGTTAAAAAGGTTTTTTCCTTCTTTTACCAAATATCTCTCCGCATGTTTTTCAGTTATAGGTATTGTCGGGGGGGTCGGGTCACCCACCCGTCCGCGCCCCGACCCGTTCCTTTTTTTATTTACAAAATAGCCCCTCAAATATTTACGAAATACCCCATCGCACTATGTGTTAAATTACGAAAACTACCCTCATTTAATTTTTTTTTTATAAAATACCCTTCCTCTTCTTCCCCACTTAAGCGGTCCGAACCGTGTAGTTTTTTTTAGAATTCACCAAAACAGGGCTTGAAAAGATCCGGCCGATACCATAACAACCTTTCATATACACTTTTTTTTACAAAAATATACCTTCTAACACGTCCAACCAAAAACACCGGCCGCCAAACATCCCGCAGCAGAGCGCGGGTGAACCTAACTTTTTCATATCAATCCCTTGTAGAGTAGATGAGTCAGAATTGAACGTCAAATGCCACGAGTCTAACCGACTACCATACTACAAGTATGACTTGTAGCCGTTCAAGAAGAGCAAAATCGCAAAGAGAAATCAGCTCAGCAAAAAGGTCCAAGAAGTAACATATAACTTGATTTGAACTATACAAATATATACAGAATTGTGCAAAATACAGACTTCTATGACCCCAGTAGTTACACACTTACACTGGACTATAAAGTTTCAAATAACATATATATAGTCAACTCCAGTAAGCAGTACAATAATTTACAACACCCGAACTCTGACCAAAATTTTCATTGATGTGAGAACCAAAAACTACTTTTTATGTGATGACGATGATGATGTCTCGAAATAAGTCGGTTTTGGGGTTGAAGGGCAGCCAAGAGACTGGATTAAATCACTGACTGACAAAACATGAAACCTCGGAGGAGCGTTTAAGGCTATGTTATGAACACGATGTTCATAGATCTTACCATTTTTGTCGAGCTTGTACTCTGAAGTACCATCAAAGCGGCCACGGCTCTCCCATGGGACTCGAGGAATCCCGTGGACAGTCCAGCGGATCATTATTGTGCTTTCCACAGGTTGCCAAACGCTGATAATGTCAACCCATAAGGCCTTAAAGAAGATTCGTCCGTTGAATCTTAATGCCCCGTAAATTGATTTATAATTCTCAATTCCAAAGAAAGTGTTAAGTGGGTCTTTAAAGACGATATCATCCCTGTTGTATGAATAAAAAAAGTTACTAATCATAGTAAATATGAATAACAACAATGAATTTTATGCTAGCGCTATGTAAAATAATAAAATATATAAATATCGATTTAGTCTATTATTGGTTCAAAAAGAAGATGTAAAGAAGCAATGGGAATGGTTATTAATGCTTGAGATTGTTGTTGTAATTATATAGCAACCAGAAAGCTATAGTTCAATATTCTAATCCGAACTAGTATTATAAAGTAAAGGCTCATCATGATTCTTTCAAGCATTATAGTGCCATTGAAAAGAGGAGGAAAGTTGACACACTTGATATAAAGGAGATCAAATCATCGAAATGTAACTAACACTTTAACAAATCCGATATTTCCGGCCAAAGTTCAAACATGAGTTATCTAAGCAGAACAATTTTGTGAATTCACGAGATCACAAGAACTGCAATACGTACATATGACGAAACTTGGCAGAGAATTAAGGCAAAAAAAGAGAGTCGCCTAACAGTTATGTTGAATCGCGGTTTAATCATAAATTTATGTAATTTAAGAAAGAAATTTTTTCTTCATCATATACAGTGACACGATAGAGCACATGCTAGTTGTTACTAAGCTAGAGTTATAATGGCTTTGAGCTAGCTAGAATTACACATGATTAAAATGTGAGTTCTGCAAATTTCATATACATCAAAACTTGCATTCCTTTTTTGACCTTTTAATCAACCACATTTGACAAACTGACAATTCCAATAAGATGCCACGAATCATTTTGTTTGTCTGAGTACTATTTATTAAAGTGAAGTTCTGATAAGTGCGTGATCTAATTTGTGATTTGACAAGACAGCACCTAACATTCAACTTGTTTCGGATGTCGATTGCAAAAACCATAAATTCAGCAGAAGGAATGGCACTACTCAAGGGGTATATAATCATTCTTACAGCAATGGATGTGATTACGAATCAACATATACTTTTCCAATGAAGCCTCTAAACTAACTCGTACTTATATAGCAATCCCTGAGCTTTAACATAAAATCCTTTCCAGCAGCAAACAATTATCAAAACTGAGTATACCCTTCAGCGCTAGAATAAAATCCTTTCCAGTTATCCAATACTTGTTGATAACTGTTGACTAATTTAAAAAATACGCGTGCCTGAACTGCGAAGTTTCCAAACTAGAGTGATCTAAGCAGAAGAGACTTGCACATTTACAAGGAATAGGAACAAAAATCAAAAGCATGAAAGCAAGGTGCCAAGGTAGCACATAATTATGTTGAGAAAGGTAGTCAGACAGACAAAAACACTCTTACCTATTACATACCATAGATTAACAAATTAACCTCCACATTAGCAACTTAGAGATACCTTAGTGCATTAGCGACCATCTCCCTCATACTATCTTGAGTAGCCTTGGTACATAGAAGTGGCTTAAAGTGCATATTAATGTGATTTAGGAATAAAATAGTATCCATCAGGTATAATGGCATGGTAAAACACGTCTTACTATGAGGACTTGCTTTGGAACCAAGAGGTCTCAAGTTCAAGTCCCACCCTTGACATTTAATTTTATTTTTACCGTGGTTAACCCTTTACTCAAAAAAAAACTAGAATCAAGAGAATCTGACACAATTTTTACTTCGGATGAATACATGTGAGTCTTACAATATGTAATATCATTATTTTTTTGCATCTCTTTTTACTTGATGAGATCACACATGATAGATCATATAAGATGCCACGAAACATTTCATTTGCTTAAATATCATCCCTCTTAACTCTTATAAAAACCCTACATCTAACTTCGTCTCATTTATAAAAGAGAGGTTCTGACAACTGGTTTCTGCAAACCACATTTATGATTATACATAACAACAACTAGCATTCAGCGTGTTTCAGAAGTCGGTAAACTAGAAAGAAAAGGATAGAAGTTAGGCAGTCTGAATATGAGTAATAAATTATCAGTCTTGCAACAAAGATTGTGATAATAACACAAAAATACCTTTTTTTCTGGTGAAGAGCCTTAAACCCAATTGATATTCGAATGGCAAATCTTACAATACAAACCGGCAATTAAGTTGAACCTTAGAGAAAACACCCCCCCAAAAAAAAAGTTACTAAGCATCAAAAATCATAGACTTGACTTAACCAACAACACCACCATACTGCTTATGTTTTAAAAAACTTTCCAGAAGCAAACAAATATTAAATTTGAGTATACCCGAGTGTTAGCACAGAATCATGGCCATTTTATCCAATTTGTTTGATCAATAATTGATGTGCAATGCAGGTATTCTCTATCTTAGTACACTTGTGTCTCGTCTTCCCTTGTATACCTATTATTCTAGTTATGCCAAGGAACAATCTTTGGTCCAGCTCTGAACTAGCTATGTTTCTACATTTCTATCTCCTTTTGCTTGTTCGAGTTATGACAAGCCAAACTAAAGTTAAAACATTTTACAACACATATGTATCCACAATAACTTAAGTTCTTACTCGCAAATCGGCTTAAACCAATTACCAATTAAAACTTGTGTTTCTTAGTTCTTAGTACAATCAGAGTCCCTTCTGTTAGAATCAAACAGCAGAAAATAACACCCCTCACACGGCAAACACGAATCTAATTAACATGCAGACGATAACTGGAATACACACATAAATAAGAAGCACACAAGTACATACCTCGCAAGCCATTTAAATCATGTTACAGAGAATTGACAAAATTGGTCTCAAATCCCATTTCACAAATCCCATTCAAAGAATCAAAGAACGCTACTTAAAGCTATACTGGTCGGTAATCCAGTAGGAACAGCCACAATTTCTAGTTAACAATCTCTCTGATCCTTTCGTCAATAATAATAAGAAATATAGACATGTGTAAATAAGTAACCAAATTAATTGGGGTAAAGCCTATAATGATGGATATAGTCACTTTGGTGTACTATTGAAAAAACTACTTTTCAAATCACCAATATGATCGGCATACTTTCAATCATCTCGTTATGAAATTGGCAGACATGGGTGGGAAAGTTTGGTAACTTTATGGGTGCTTATCATGCTGAAACATATTTGAAAGTATGTTTGTCATATTAGTTACTACTAAGGTAAATTTTTCAAAATGACCATGTTTATCATTCATAGATGTGAGACGCAATGCCCCTTAATCAAAATAAACTCATTATTACTCAACTCTATTCTATCATACCGCAATCCTAATACCTTCATTCATCCAATGTCTGTCATTCGTCTTTACAAGTATCCCCCCTAACTTCCCCAAAACGAAAAACAATTAATTCAGATCTCTATTACGCATTCGCGTTAACTAGTCATCATATTAAGTCTGCACCTTTACCATAGTTTAAACCTAAAATCCCATTCAACAAACACTGCCTATGAAATCAGCAATGATCGGTGAGAACAACCACAATTTTCTAGTTTGCAATCTCTCTAATCCTTCATCGATAATAATAAGAAATAAAAGTACACATAAAAATGAGACCAAATTCATAACTTCCCTACATGTCATCAATGTTGCTAAGAAGTGGGACACGATTTCCCTTTAACCGAAAATAAACTAATCAGTACTCGACTTATTCCTATAAACGTATTCGATTTTCCCTCTACATGGGAGGGCAAGTCTACTCAAATGTACGCGGCCTAACCTAGGTATCCCGTGACCCTGACCCTTTTGTGGCGACCCCCAAATGTGTACGTCGTAAGGCTTAAACTCTTCACCTCTTATGAGGAAGTCAAATGCCTTACCACCACGCCATTTGGTGGTGGTTACTTAGAGGGGTGTTTGTTTAAGCTTATTTATAAGCTTATACTTCATAAGCTTAGTTTTTTCTGCTTATTTGAAAATTTGTGGACATATATAAGTTTGTTATGATATAATAAGCTTATATAAGCCCATAAGTCCAACAACAAGCCAAAAACAAATAAGCTTAAACAAAAACCCCATTATTCCTATTCTTATAATACCGCAAAACACTCCTTGATTTCAAATACTTTCAAATTTGCGTCTTTCGTCCTTATCATTGTCTAACCTAACTTGAAATCCAGATATTACAAGCGCGTTAACTAATTATATTCCTATCTTAAAACTATTTGCAACTAATTATAACGAATAATTATCGCAATGAATAAGCAAAAACAAACAATATACCTATAAATATCAAAAGTAAGCTCTTTATAAAACAAGTCAGGAAACTCTTCTCTAAGAGTCCGAATAGCATCTCCAGTATTGACATAATATTCTGCTTCTTCTCCTCGTCTTCTTTACCTCGGTTTAGACCGATACCGATCCGAACTACGGCTATCCTCCTCCGGTTAAACTCAGGGTTCTAATCCTAATCCTTGAGGACCCAAGACACTAACCCTAACTCTACTTCTGTTAATGTTTGTTGTTGATTGGTGTTTTATGGTTCGGAACGAAGAACATTCGTCTGATACATAATCCGTTGAGTGTTTCATCGTAAAAGATTGTTGATTGGAGTTTCGGGTGAAGATAGATTTTAGTTTAAGGAGATATTTTGTGGTCATGTTTAAAAGTAGGGGGAAATGAAATAGAGAATAAACACTAGTTAAAAATGAATACTTTTTATTATTTCTTTAACGAATAACTTTCAAAAAGTCCAATTTAGATCCTTATGTTTGATAAATTTGAGGTTTTATGATTTTTCAAGACTATGTTTTGGCACCCGGTTTATGGCTCTTACGGAGGCTTGAAATTTTAAATAACTGAGTTTATAAAAAAGTTTTGTTTGTGATTATGAAAAGTTTTTTATAACATATAAGTCTGTATAAGCCCAAACTCATAAAAAAAACTTGTGTTCGTATAACTAGTTCGAATTATTTTAAATATTCTTCATAAATATTCTTCAAAATATCACACAAAAGATGGACATATATCTGAAGTTAATTTGATGTATTTTTATGCGATTTTCCATTAATTGATTTCAGCTCCAACTAATTTGTCTAATAATTTTATAAAAAACTTTATCTTTTCGGCTTATAATATAACATCCGGCTCCTGTCTCAATCTCCTGACCTATTGCGTCAAACATACTTATATTCACTTTTTACGAACAAATACTTTTCTCATAGAGTAAAGCTTTTAATTGAAAACTGGTAAAGCACCGGTGTGGTATAGGTTATCAGCGATAGTTGGTTGTTGCGAGCACATAATAGATTGTGTGGTATGATTGACAACATTTTACAAGGTGTGAAAACATAATTTGCTTGTTTTCTTGAGCATTTATTCAACGGTCAAACTCTTTAGACGTGACTACGCACAAGAACCTACTACCACAAGTCCACAACCATTGTGTTTGTAACTTTTTTGTAAAAGTTTTTTTCTCAAATAAAATGAAATGCGTAATTATTTGGTTTTTGAAGTTTCACAATGATCTTTTTATGCATTCAAGATAGTCGGCTTTGAATTTTCATTTACATAAATAGATGGATGGCATTTTAATGAAGAAAATGAAAGACAACAGTCAGCTAGGAATGATTTATATGTAAGGCTGATAAACGAGGTATGTAACTAGGACAAAATTCTAAAACATATATCTTTTGTTGTGCAAGTTCTTTTTATGACATACTCCTATATAGTTAAGTTCAAAATATAAAAGGCCTATTAGAAAACCGTTACTTTATTTATATCAAACAAGATATTCCATTTTTTGTGAGCTAGCGTACACTTTT
This sequence comes from Tanacetum coccineum, assembly GCA_026074375.1. Classification (NCBI taxonomy): domain Eukaryota; kingdom Viridiplantae; phylum Streptophyta; class Magnoliopsida; order Asterales; family Asteraceae; genus Tanacetum; species Tanacetum coccineum. The sequence continues at coordinate 23,060 of BQNB010042345.1, read as the reverse complement.
TTTATAAAAATGTAGTTACAAAAAACCAACACGTACAGGTGCATCTTATCCACACAAATTTGGGTAAACTTGAAATTATGAAAGGAACAAGTATGAAATTTGAAAATGTTTATCATACATATTTCTCTTTCAAAACAATAATGTCTATTGAAAAATGTCAAGTCTAATAACGTGGCCTAATTAACGGATATGCCATTCACTTTAACAAGTATTTGCAAGTCATTTGCTCTTTGTACTAGTGTGATATTACATGAGTACATGACTCATAAAATATTATCTTGGTTATTCCGCTATTCTTTTTAATATTTAAACAATCTTTTACCAACTTTGTTTATCATCACTACTTCTTGAATTACTTTGGTTATTTACTTTTGATTATCAACACATGACGTGAGCTTTAACTCTTTTATCCACTTATAGCATTGTTACTACTTGTCTTGATCCACACTAACATTTTTGAGTTAAAGGCTTACAGCTTACTTAACGTCCTAATTATCAATGACTTGGAATATTATGATGTTTTGTCAAACTAATAAGAGTCTTTATGTCAAGTGAAAAATGCATGAGTCGTTAGTGAACATTTGGAAATAAGCAAGACTTGCTTATTTAGTTGTATATATCCTTTGCAACATTTTGATGGAAATGTGCAGGTATTTGTTAAAATTTCCAAGCCGGTCATATAACTTTGCCTATTATGAAAACCTAAGTTATATCGTATTGCCAAAGCAAGCTAATAAATTGAGCCAAAAATTGCTCAAGAAAGCACATTGCTGTTAGTTTATCTTGGAAAATCCTGGACCTTGAGCATTAAAACTTTTACCAGTGATGTATCTATTCATGAAGTTCGAGAACCATTGAGACGTCATTGAGCCATTGTGTTAGCGGGATGACATATGCAACTCCATGTCTTTCCGCTTGACATGAGTTCGTGAATAAGATTTTAAGGCTTTTAAAATGTTTTCCACTCTTCCTTCTGTCTTCTAGACTTGTCAGGTTATCTTTGGTAGATTACAGCTGGTATGTGAATGTCGGTTGTATTTTTTTGGTTATCTAGCCGCAAAGCGAGGTGTGTTGAAAATTGTGCCACACCCGGTTATATTTCACGAATCCACCACTGCATACATAATCGATGCTGGTTGTTCAAGTGATGAAAATGCGTAAGACCTCAATCACCATGCTAGTGTTTAAATAGCTATTGCTAATTTTGTAAAACCAAATACACTTTTATCTATATCAAACAACTATAGAACGTCAAAAACCAGCACAAAAGTATAAAAGCAAGCTTTGAAACTCAAATAGTGCACATATAAGAATAAAATAAAAAAGTTAAAAATAACAACCAGTAATTTTGAGTGATCCAAACCTGACTTGACCCATTTTAACCCGACCCGTTTCAGTAGTCACCCAACTCCCCCATCTAAGCCAACTCCATGTTCTCATATCACTTATATGGTGCATTTATTTTAGTATAAATGTTTGATTTGTGATTTTTAGTTTAGGATTAGACACTGTGTCAAATATATTATTTCTAGATCATTTCCGGTTCTTAATATATGCAGGAAAAAATTAATACTCCGTATTATTTATAGCATACATTTTTGGGCAAAGATACGCACCTTTGTATCTCAGGTTGGTTGATGTGTAACGGTTATACTTCACTTTATTTACAAAACGAAGTTAATCAAGATGAGCCACTACTTTATCCTGTGAATCATATGGGTCGGATACACCACTAGCCAAAGAGATTAGCTGCTACAGATTAGTATAATTTATGCAGACTCGAATGGATAAACAAGCTGATATTGGTTGTGTTTATCTCTGGTGGTTCTAACTGCTTTAACAAGTTAATGTCTCAATATCTTTTAATGCATATGACCTCCTAACTTGTCTGATTAAATATTACTGCATACTTTTGGAAAGTTACAGATGTCAATGCATCAAAGTTATATGATGCAACACTCATAGGATCTGATAGGTTTTAGTATTTCAAAGATGACCTTCCGTAATGATGCAGAAAATAATGTTTGACTTGTTATGCAAATTTTAACAAAACTTCAACTCTTTTAAGGGGTGTTTGGATTTAGCTTATTTAACCATCTTATGGGTTTATTTGATTTTGGAGAAGTCAGAAGTCAATAATCTCACATTTTGGAGGTAATTTTAATAGAAAAGCCATAAGCTTCAGTTAATAAGCTCAAAATTTGAGCTTGTCAGCTTTTCCAAATCAAATAATCCCATAAGACAGCTAGATAAGCTAACCCAAACACCCCCTAACCTTAGTGAAATGTCTAAAATATAACTTCCACCAGTGGGGGCATACCTGCATTTAAGCACAAGCAAAATGCTCAGGAAGCCTTTCTTTCTATTGGGTTGGTATCAAAATCAAATCTTGGGTTCAACTCATTCTGCTTTATGCCCTTTCCATCTGGCTTATAATGCTTCTAGACTCATCAGCCCCGAGAGCACAACAAAAGATACTGAAACAAATCTATAAAAGAGAACTAGTTAAAACCTAACACATTGCTAAGTTCCAAAAAGTACACAAATGATCAAGCTATGACATCAACAGAGTACATATGAAACTCGTGCCAGTAGCTAAAGCGAATCAGGAAACATAAAGAGACTGCTTATTAATCAATTTTGACAAAGTGGCATCCAGTGATCCGGCTGCTACTGAAGCACGTAGCATTGACAACGTCGTTTCATAAAGATAATGATCTTTTTCCTCCATTCTGTGTAGAATCATCTTTACATAATCATAGAACTTGTTCTTTAGATATCCTTGAAGAAGGTAATTGTAAGTATCTGTAGTAGGCCATCAATGATTCCCTTCCATTTCAAGAAACAACCGTTTTGCATCATTTATAAGACCTTCCTCACAAAAACCATAAGGTACATCATCATATTTTTGTCTGCTGGCCCTTTTATCCTATTTGTTTTTAAGTTTAAATTTTACATGATCAGAAGTATATTAGAAATGAATTGGTTGCAGTGTATTATGGAAGCTTTGCATCGGAATTGGTCTTTGTTTAGAGCATTTTGCAGCATAAAAACGGTACCTTTGGTAGACTTCTTTTTTCCTCCTAGAATGTGCTCTTGGAGAGTTTTGTTTACCATTTATGCTTAAGGTTTTCTCTGCGTTTCTAACTTTCTATATTATAATTAACTGAATATATAAATTAGTATTCGTGACAAAATGGGTGTATTGAGGGGATTGGATAGAGCCGTTGACACAATGACAAGTATTTTATCCAATTGTTTTCGAATCAACCATACAAACATGAAGCATTTCAATGCATTTTTTTTCAAATATATACCTGTTTTCAATCTTCTTTGAAGTTGAAAGTTGAAACACCACCTTGTGTTACTTTGACCTGAATAGAAAGTCAACCTTTGGCTTTGGAAACAAATAATAAGTATATATGCCTAAATGCAGTTAATTAGATACCTTCACAACAACAAATGTTCTTAAACTATATTATAGGAAAAAATAATATGTATTCACTAAACATGTACACTTTGAAAGATTAGTAGTCTGTATAAACATATATTATCAACTGTTGTTACTTCAGCAAAGCCCATTGATTGCCTTATCTTCTAAATCACTTGTTAGTTGACTTGATTAGTTGACGTTCTGGGGGAAGAGGCGTGTTGACTTCCCACGACTGTAAGAACTTTATGCTTCTTTTTTTCTCAGAAAATTTGGTGGCTTCTCGTAACTTGCGCCTTGCTGCCTCAAGCCTTCCATAGTTCCCTTTGAATTGATTAGTCTAAGCCTTGTTTGTTCATCTGGAAAACTTGCTTTTTCTGAATTAACTTTGATATTGTTTCTTTCCAAATTGAAACTCGACAGCGGCTTTTTTAGCAAGTCAACTGCTTCAAATTCATCTCTACTTCTTTTTCTGTCAGAGATTTTGGTTGCCTCAAGCCTTTCTTCCTTTGAATTTATTAGCCTGCTAACCCTTTTTTGTTGATCTGGAAAACATGAATTGACTAGTTTGATATTCTTTCTTTCCAAATTGAAGCTCGTCGGCTTTTTTATAACTGCTTCATCAAATTCTTCATCTCTACTTGTTGTTTTTTCCAGAACTCGTATACAAGTGAAACTCCTCAACTCTAGTATCTGTATTAAAGAATTTCACCTTAATTCGCAATTTTGTCTTTTCTTGATTCCCGGTCGGTGGTAAATTCTTCTTTAACACACCACCACCCTGTTTATCATCTTCATGATGATGATATAAATGACGCAGCTTTTCATACATTGCCTCACGCATCCAAAAACCTACAATCTGCTTCTGAACATTCGAACAGTTTCCCCACTCATACTCATCCATCACTGACTTTAATTGCACTCTTCCATGGGTGATTATTTTGCTTATCTTGAAAAAACAAACCCACCCTAGAAGATTGAATGAATATCTGATGATGTGTATTGTGCGTGAGAAGAGAATTAAGGAATGTGTCAAGTTTATTAAATAAGCTACTCCAATTATTAGGTTTTGTTAAGTCGGTTGATACAACAACGTTGGATGACCTTTGATTTCTTTCATTACCGTGTTTTTTGAACCGCCCTTTTTTTCCCGCCAGTCTTCATTAACATCTCTAGAGTCGGCGCAAGTGAAAATGTCGTTTTGACATTGGGCTAAGTCTGGTCTGTTTAACTTAGGTACATATTCGGCCCGTTAAATGATTCATCAGGTCCGTTTAGTATCCGATGGATTTTGTAACATGTGGATGTGGTGAGTATAAAAACCGAAATAACCGAATAAACCGAAAACCGAAACCGAACCGAACCGAATTTGCCAAAACCGAACCGAACTACAAATTCGGTTTACGGATTGGATATGGATTTGACAATCAGAACCGAAAACCGAATTTATATAAATATATATTTTTTATATATTCATGTATAAAAAAATACTACTAAAATTTTATCCTAATATAAAAAAACACATTTATGCTTGAAATAATATTTTTTTTGCTAAATATCTATGTAATTATTTATTTTTTAATTTCGGTTTTCGGGTTGACCCCAAAAAGAATTTCGGTTTTCGGGTTGACCCAAAAATGAATTTCGGTTTTCGGTTCGGTTTTCGGATTGACCCAAAAAAAAAATTAACCGAACTAACCGAACCGAATTAACCTAACAACCCCTTTATGCAATAATAATAAAGAAATTCTATTACACTTATAAAATTTTATTTTTTGAACGAAAAATGGATTTATATATAAAATATAACTGCTACTAGCAAGGCGCTAGAAGCAAAAACATTACAGACTAGAATAAAAAAACAGACAACATAAACTAGACTCTACTCGAGGCGTTAACTGCGAGGACTACAAAAGGGATAAAAAAAACTCTTGCCAATTCCGAGACAAGAGAAAAATCCCTACTTACTGAGGTCGAGCCACCGATTTTCACTCCGGAGTGATTTTGATGTAGACCCAAACAAGCTCCGAGGAAATGAAACAAATTAGAACCCACGAAGCTAAAATACTAAACAGAAACAAGTGGCCTGACATTAGTTCTCCAACCATTAGATCTCCAACTATTAGATCTCCAACCACAAGTTCTCCAACTAGATCTCCAACCACTAGTTCTCCAACTAGTTAATAAGATTAAGGTTCTTAATCCAATAGATCCAATCAATCTTGGATTTACAACGATTCGATATCCAAAGAAAATACATTTGAACGATGTCGTCAAAAATAAAATCTCTTCTCGGCCGACTTGAACCAAATAGAAACTGATTTCTGAACTTCCAAATGTACCACCACGAGATGTAACAAATTCCTTCCAGAATCTCCTTCTCACGTTTAGCTATACGAGCAATTGAGAGCCAATTAAACCACTCGACATAAGAGTTGAAAGAAGAGATATCAAGTTCCCACCAACGACATATTGTGTGCATGATATATCGAGATAGAGAGCAGGAGAAAAATATGTGAGAAGTAGTTTCCACAACCACGTTACATAGAGGACATAAGATCGAATGAATCTCCAAGCCACGAGAAGAGAGATTAAACCGAGTAGGTAATCTATCCATGCTAATATTCCAAGCTAGAATATTTATCTTAATAGGAATCTTTGTAACCCAACAGGTTGGAACATCGGATTTAGGCAAAAAGAACATCATCCATATGATTTCGAACCGACCTTATCGTGAAGTCACCCGAAGCATTAAGGGGCCATGACCAGCGATCATGCATTTGAGGGAAAAGAACATCAGACGTAACAGAAACTAAATTTTTGTATTTCTCGTCTTCAATTCCACTTCTAGGCAAACGAAGAAAAGAAAGGTTTAAATAAGCATTACTCATTTTCTCAGCTACTATAATATCTTTTTTTAACTCCAATGCGAAAAGTCTAGAGTGCGTCATTTTTAGAGCAGAATCACCGTGCCAAATGTCTTCCCAAAAGAGAGTATTCTCTCCGTTCCCTAATTTCGTTTGATAAAAGAAACACAGTCGATACCTTTTGATTTAAAAACAGCAAATTCACGAACCAACTCCTGGCATATAGATCCGCTACGCTGATCTTTTTTTGAGAAACATCGTGTTTCCTTTAACTCCATGAATTGCTTTAATGAGACTAGACCAGAGGGAAGAACAGTGAGTGATAAATCTCCATATCCATTTGAAAAGAAGAGCCCGGAGGTGGCGTATAAGCTAGAGACGCTAAGTCCACCATTGCTCTTTGACACCAAGACCTTTTCCCAACGAACCCAAACTATTTTTCTATCAACTTTATCAGCACCATGGAAAAATTCCCTACGAATAGATTCCAAATCTTATAAAATAGCAGCAGGAGCTTTATAGATCGACATGTAATAAAGCGAAAGAGCTGTAAGGACAAATTTGAGGAGTGTCAGCCGATCACCACTAGAAAGAGTTTTGATCTTCTATTTTGACAATCGAGAAGAGATTTTGTCAGTGACTTCCTTCCACGAAATAATTCTAGACATAGATGCTTCAATTTTAAACCCGGGGTAATGAAAAGGAGGAGAAAATGTGGAACATCCCACGATTGAGGTTGCTAAGTCAGTTTATGCCTTACAAACTCCAATCCCTGATAACTTTCTTTTAAGAAGATTAATTTTGAAACCCGAAGCCATAAAGAAATAATTCAAGACATTCACAATTGTTTTGATGTTAGGAATATTCCATTTGCCTATAAAAACCGCATCGTCGGCATAAAATAAGTGAGATATCGATAAAGAGTTATTGATTAAAATACCTTTGAAAAGACCGGCTTCCATCACTCTAGAGAAAGAACGATGTAAACTTTCCATTACCAAAATGAAAAGAAATAGAGAAAGTGGGTCTCCTTGGTTTAAACCCTTATAAAACTGAAACTCCGAGGTGGGACTTTCGTTAATAATAACCGATCCCTTGGCAGAGTTTAAGCAACGAAAAATCCAACTACGCCAAGTATCACCAAAACAAAACGATTTTAGAATATGGTCTAAATAATCCCACCTAACGGAATCAAAAGCTTTCTCGAAATCAACCTTAACAATCATAGCGTTAACCTTCTTATGTTACACCAAGAAATGAGCTCATTAAGGATAAAAGGACCATCAAGAATTTGTCGATTAGGGACAAAAGCTATTTGAACTTCATTGATGAGATTCGGAATGACTAAACTTAAATGATTAGCCAGAATCTTTGCTATGATTTTGTATATGCTTCCTATGAGGCTAATTGGACGGAAGTCCTTGATAATTTTAGCATCATGGATCTTGGGAATTAAAGCAATGAATGTGGAATTACAGCCATGAGGAAACTTACCAGTAGAAAAGAACTCGGTGACCGCTGCAACTATGTCTTGACCCATAGTTTTCCAATACTTTTGAAAAAACTCAAAAGTAAACCCATTGGGACCCGATGATTTATTTATACCATATTCCCAAACTGCTTTTTTGATCTCGTCATATGAAATAAAGTTTTCTAACTCCTCCACTTGCTCCACTTTGAGACAATTGGAGAATTAGAAATCGATATTAACACGGGGGGAAAGAGGTTTCGAAAATTAGTTAGAGAAGTGATTGAGGAATTCGGTTTTAACTTTTGTTGGTTCGACATTCCAATCTCCATCATGAAGAATCCCACGAATAGCAAATTGGGATCTTTTACAGTTAAGGATCCCGTAAAAGTAATGCTTCATTGGAAGTAATATCATTAAGATATTTCAATAACGAAGTGCATTAAATACGAATCTCATCATCTCCTTCACCACGATCAAGGAGCTTATCCACTTCAGTAAGCTTACATTTGATGGAAAGTTTAGCTTCGTTCATTGAGTTCTTTTTCTCCTTAACCCAAGACTTAATTGCATTTTAAAGAAGCTGTAGCTTCTTTTTTATGCGAATTAAACCATTCGAATCCATAACATTCATAGAATCTTATGTATCTTCCAAGAATTTATCAAACCCTTCTATCTTGAACGAAGAGTGAAACATACGAAAAGGAATAGGACCATAGTCTAACTTCGATTCAAACATTATGATTGGGCGGTGATCTGATAAGTGTCTATCAAGACATAAACTCGATAAATGAGAAAATAAATCCAAAAGACCTTTCGAAATAAGAAATCGATCAAGTTTACTCATCTTAGAAGCCGATTTATGAGCCTAAGTATATGAATACCCTCCCAAGGGAAGGTCAACCAAACATGCCAAAGATATTAAATTATTAAAAGCGTTAGCTCTTTGGATATTAAACGTAGAACCAAACCTTTCTTGCTCCATTCGAACTTCATTAAAATCACCCAAGACCACAGTTTCTCCACCTCACCTATCAATCAAAGAACACAAATATCCTCACAGCTCTCGCTTTTCAGATAACTCTTGAGGAGCATATACTGAAATGACAAGAAGTTTAGTAGAAGTAGGGGTCCAAGTACCCATAATGGCAAGAAAATAATCTGAAGAAGAAACATATTTTTTAATGAACGTGTAAGAATTCCATATATAAAGAATACCTCCTGAGTTACCTATAGACGAACTCACAGCATGATCAAACGCAAGATTACCCCACAACATGTTAATAGAAAATAAATCAATACTCTTCATCTTAGTTTCTTGGAGAGCAACGAAATTGATTTTTTGCATCGAACACAGTTCTTTAATCCACTCTTTCTTTGCCTTGTAACCAAGGCCTTGAATATTAAGAACATATAATTCATCTAATAACATTTCTATCTCCTTGGTCACCAACAATTGCTTCTATATTTTTTAAGCATCCTTTCATATTATACCCCATTGTTTGTCCAACCTTAACTAAATTGTCCATAACATCTAAAATAGAACCTCCTGTTATGGGCATGCAAGTAGTATGATGGGTAGAAGCTTCAACATTATGATAAGAGATAATTTTCTTACCCGAAACTGATTTCCTTTGGTCGTTTACAGAATTCGAACCTCCTTCCTTGATGTTGTTGCCAAGTTCAGGAGTGAAACCAGGAGGGTGAGTGGGATCTGACTTCTTTGTTTGGTGAATACTGTCTTTCTTCTTTTGTAACAACTCATATATATTAAAAGGATCACTAGAATGAAGATTTTACTCCCCATGAATACTATGCTCATTATCATTGCCAATCTCGTTCTCTTACATACCACTGGTTTTCGAAAACTTTTCAACATCAATATCCCCTTTAACATTGTCGATATCCTTATCTTCAAATTTATTCTCCTCATCTGATTTGTAAAATCCTCATTTAGAAGAATTGTTGTCAATATCAGAGATAAATTTTGGGACCCAAGCATCCAGCTCTTTAGCATGAATCCAATAGACTTTGCCCTTGATAATTATCTTAAAGCATTAATTGATGAGAACATGAACCTTAGTCTTTAAACATAGATGTTTGCGAGACAGAAATTTTTCCTCAGATTCTTCCCATACTACTAAGTCTCCCCACTTTGATGTTGTTGTATATTAGGAATAAACTTAAACAAAGGTTAGGGGGTTAAGTGTACATTATAATTTAAATTAGGAATAGACTATAACTAGAATTAGATAAGTTTGCCTTTTAAAGGCAAGGATGTTTCCTATTCTATTTAGGATAGGTTTCTACCCCCTCATCTCTATAAATAGATATGAGGGGGGATGCTAGTTTGTACATTCTTCTTTGCTCATTCATTAATTAATACAATGTAACGTTTGGGGTCACGTGTGTGTTTTCTTTGAGTCTATATTCTGCCGAGGCTTTCGGAAGGTTTGTTGGACTCATTCTTCAACAGATGCAATCTTAGAAAACGTGTTGGTGGTCCAAGCATTTATTGGTAAACCTTCTATTGAAACCCAAACCATACTTTCATCAGAAACAAACAAGTTACAAACAGGCTTTATTAATGAGAGAACCACTTTTAATACCTACTTGATTACATTAATTTATCTATCGATGTGTCTGAGTACTCGGAATCCAATAAGTACCAATAATGACTCCAAGATAAGTGAGTTTGGCTGATTGAAAACCCTCTTCAGAAATGATAGTGTAGAGATTCGGGATAGCAGTAACTTCTTTGACCTAACCCATTCATGAGTTGCTGAAATCACGTTCTTTTAAGAACGAATCATCAAGAACCAAGGTGGATTGCAAAGGATTAAGAACCGATTGTTTTTTAGTTCCTTCTTTAAGAATAGAAGCAAAACTACCTCTAATGTTTCCTGAGTATGTGACATTAGGAAGTCTATCATTTCTTGAATGCAAATCATTATTATATGAGGAAGTCTTTGTTTGGCTCCTTTGAAAACGAACATTAATTCGCATTGTAGTGATAAATTCCAATCCAAATAGTACATAAGTTTTCTATCAAAGGTTCCAAATTATTGACCTTGATGAAACGTATGAAAGCAAAACGCTTACCTGCTCTTGACTTCTTAAAGGGGATTTAGGACATCGCGGACCTAACCATACATCTTTGCAAAGCCCCCACAAGTCTCGAGCTCAGATGTGATCGGGGAAATTAGTGACAAAAACAGGTTTGGAGATTTGAATTGTTTGATCCTCCTTTGAACGACCACTGCCAATCGTCATATGTATGATTAGGGTTTCTTTGCTAACAATAAAATGCGTTAAAAAAGAACCTAATAACGATTACTAAATCTAAGGATCGTCCACTTGTAAGAAACTTCAATCAAGGAGAATCACAGGGATCCCCAACAAGATTAGGGCCTTAGCAAGATAGATCACAAGAATGGTAGTATTGTAGCGATCGATTAGGGGTTAGTATTTTAGCGACTCGATATTAGGGATACTTGGTGTAGTGTAGGAAAATGCCCAACATGGATTAGGTTTTTTTTTCTAAATGGAGGGTATTGTCGGTGTTTTTATTTCTCTTATTTAAACTAAAAGAGTTTATCGAAAACGTAAAAAACAGACGAAAACGTAAAAAACAGACGAAAACGTAAAAAAACAGACGAAAACGTAAAATAACTGACGAAAACGTTAAAAAACGGACGAAAATGTAAAAAATGGACGAAAACGTAAAAAACAAACGAAAACGTAAAAAAAAGACGAAAACGTAAAAAAACAGACGAAAACGTAAAAAAACAGACGAAAATGTATAAAAACGTAAAGAAACGTAAAAATATGTACAAAATGTCAAAAAAATCAATTAATTGCAATTTGGGCAAGATTTGCCAACACTACAAATAATGAGGGAGTTGTAATGTGACTTTTAGTAAATTTACACTTTTGGTCCCTGCATGTTTTTTTTAATCTTAAATCATGTTTTTTTAATGTAATGAAATGGATAGTCAAGATTTGTCCCTTGGTATGCAGGGAGAAACTAGTATGCAAAATAACTCACCTCATGGTTTATAATACTTCTTCCATCCCAAAATTATTGTCCCTCGACAAAAACACACCGTTTAAGAAAAATGCATGTATTACTGCTTTCTCTTTCTTACACAAAATGACAGTTTTACCTTTAGCTAATTAATTAAAGTTTTCTTTGAAGTTTGTAATAATAATTTCAAATAATGGTAATATAGTAAACTTGATTAAACTTTCATATCTATTTTTAGCAATAGGCAATTAAATTGAGATATCCAAAAAAACATGGACAATAAAAATATGACGCAACGCATCATGAGTTGACTTAATTCATTATTATTCTTCATTTTCATGTTATTGTTGATTCAATAATTAAGCCCTTTTGCCTTACTTTCACGTTTCTTTTTTATCATGTTTTTTAAGAGTTTTGTTTTAACGGCAGCTTCATTTTATTGACTTATAGTGATTCACTTATGCATGATAACATGTAATTATTTGACACATGTTATAGTACTAAGAAGGAAAATGATATTAAGGGTCGTCTTTAAGGGAGTGCAAGAGGTGCTATCGCACATAGTCATCACTTGACGAAAGTCATCAAATTTCATACACTTCTCTTATATATATGCACAATATGAGGCTTAAGATTCATTAGTTCATCCACTACTAATAAATTTGTAATTTTTTCTATGTTTAACGGGGCCTATGTTTGGTAATGGCACAAGGCCACCGAAATCCATGAGACAGGGTTGATGTTATTGATACATCGAACAGTCAAACTAGAAAGTCAACTACAAAAGCAATAATTAGAAGGGGTGGTAATTCGGATTGAGTTCAGATTGGCGAGTTCGGGTTAACAGGTTGGTGGGTTAGATAACCTCAACCCGAACTTGACCCATTCAAATAATCAGGTTAGCTATGTGACTATATCAACCCTAACCAGTTTACACATAACTCGGACCTAACTCATTTAACTTGCATATATACTTGGGTTGCAGGTTAAATAGGTTACACGGGTTGAATATGTTAAACAGGTTTCAGGTTGACCCATTTAGCATGTTTTATATACCAAAGTTGGCACATTACACGAGTTAAATATGTTAAACGGGTTTATGGGTCGACCCGTTTAATCTATTTAACTTGTATGATAAAATATAAATAATTTTTTATTTGAGAAAAGATCTTAAACGGGTTGACAGGTCGACTCGCTTAATTTATTCATAACCTGAACCTGACCTATTTAATAAACAGGTTAGATGGGTCGACCCAAACCCGACCCAAAATATATTTAAACTCAACCTGAATCCGTTAATTTTCGTGTCAGTTTCAAGTCGGGTAAGAAATTGTCACCCCTAAATTAGTCATAAGCCTTCCATATTGATCTCAGGGTGTTTATCGGTTTGGTTAGCAGGTTGTTCAATTTATTCGGTTCGATTAGCTCGGTTATAAAAACCTTGTAAAATCGAAGTGAATTGAATTTGAATTCGGTTCGGTTTTTGAGTTGACTTGAATAATGCAATTTACAAAATCTATATTTTTTTAAGTTTAATTATATAGATTTTTAGAAAAAAAAAACTCAAGATTAAAAATTGTTTTATTTATACTAGAAAAATATTTTAAGGGTCTTTTATATAAAAAATATAAATTTCTATATGGATTCGGTTTCTAGTTCGGTTCGGTTGACATTTTGTCAAAATCATATCCAAACTAAAAATTGAATATTTAATTCGGTTCAGTTCGATTTTTACAATTCGGTTCAGTTTTTTTTATTCCTTTTGGTTTCGATTTTCGGTTCTTGTGAATATTACCTGAATTATGAACACCCCTAAGTTATCTTACGAAAACAATAATTTTTATACAATAATGTTGAAACACGAATATCAAGTTTATACATAACTTTACGTCTTTTAGAATACTATGAAGAATACAAAGTAGAAAGACAATATATATACAAGAAACTTTGAATATTATTAATGCATAAAATGTAGTTTAATAGTACTACTTGTAGTAGATGCACGAGTAAAATCCACAACAATTTTTATCGATCCTTTTAAATACGTTTTGTCATTCATATAGTTATTGCATGAAGTGATAAAGGTGGTGGAACTATTGATAGTTACAACTTTTAGTGTATCAACTACAATTTTAACACATACCATAAATAAAATAATAAATGATAAATGTTAGTGGTCCAAAGTCCAAACACAAGGGTCGATACGTCCAACCTATAATTCAAGATTAAAATTGGTAATTTAGGAAACATTTATTTCATGTTATTTGAAGATGAGAATGTTTAACGAGTGTCTTTTTAATCGCTACTAAATACATACTCCGTATTAATTAAACATAAAAGTACATCATTTTATACAAACATATATCACTAATATACCTCATAAACAAACACAAAAACATATATGGGAAACTGTTCAGTGGTGCAAACCATCAAACGAGTGCAAAAAAGTAAAAATGGTGCGCGGTTGGGAGCACCACTATGGTGTTGGCGCGTAAATATGGTAGTGGTCATTCACCCACCATAGTGATCAGTCTATGGTTCACAACTCCACACGTGATTCTATTGCCTCTTCAGCGACTGAATATGTTTTCTTGATCTATCAAAGAATATGTTTCGGTTTTTTCACTTTTGGTTTGATGTGAATGGTTTTGATAAATTTGTTACAGATTCTTGGAAAGATGCTCCTGGGGATGATTCAAATGCTAAGTTGAAGTTCCTAAAGGTGAAAATCCGAGCTTGGTATGCAGATTACAGAAACAATTCCAAAGGTTCTGTTACTAATTTCAAGGAAGAACTACGAATCTTGGATGAATTGATTGATAAAGGTAATTGATCGGACGAGATTGTTAACAACCGTTTGGAGATTCTTGGTAAATTACAGCAAGTGAATAAGGCCCAAGCTTCGGAAGTAGCTCAAAAGGCTAAGTGATAAGTGTAAAATACACATATCCGTTTGTACCTAAAATAACCCAAATAAACCCAAAACAGACCAAAAATGGCAAAAATTCGGGGTATAATGATAAATGGAACGTGGACTGATAATCCGAAGGCTGTGAAACAGGAATTCTTTCAGCACTTTCGAAACAGGTTTGATAAGCCTCCGGATCAGAATGCTCATATTGATATGCCTTTTCCGAATTCACTTTCGACTGATCAGCAGAAAGACCTTGAGTGTATGGTTTCTAAAGAAGAGGTCAAAAGGGCGGTGTGGGATTGCGGAACAGACAAATCACCGGTCCAGATGGTTCAATTTGGCTTTTATCGCACTTTTGGCGACTATTGAAAACGATGTTTTTGAGGCGATTAAGTTATTTTTTTTTCACATGTGTGAAATCCCGGAAAGGGATTGTAATTGACGTGTATTGCTTTGGATCCAAACCGAATCCGATGCCAACATGGTTAAGGATTTTCGCATTTCATATTTGCCATATATTGTATTTTCATAATTTCTAACCTTTAAAAGAATTTTATTTAAGCTTTTATGGAATTTTCTTGCATTAGGGGTATTTTGGTAATTTCAAATTTGTTGAGATTTTTAGGTTTTACAATTTATCCTTAATGAGATTATGCAATGGTGTCGTAGGAGGAAAAAACAATCCCTTATTTTCAAAGTCGACTTTGAGAAAGCATACGATTCGGTTCGATGGGATTTCTTGGATGATATATTGGTAAAATTTGGTTTTGGTATCAAATGGAGAGGATGGATTCAAAACTGCCTTAATTCGTCTAAAGGCTCAATTCTTGTCAATGGGAGTCCTACGGAGGAATTCCAATTCTACAAAGGTCTAAAGCAAGGTGATCCGCTATCCCCTTTTTTATTTATCCTTGTAATGGAAAGCTTACATATATCGTTTCAACGTGTGGTGGACGTGGGCATGTTTACTGGTATTAAGCTTAGCTCATCGCTAAATATTTCACATCTATTCTATGCGGATGATGCAATATTTCTTGGGCAATGGAATGATTCTAATATTGACACCCTTGTTCATGTGATGGAATGCTTTTATCGTGTCTCTGGTCTTCGGATAAATTTGTGCAAAAGCAAGATTATGGGTATTCACGTGGACGCTGACAGAATTAAGAGTGCGACTTCTAAACTTGGGTGCCTTGTTCTCAATACTCCTTTCCTTTATTTAGGTACGAAAGTTGGTGAAAATATGTCTAGAGTGCACGCTTGGAAAGAGGTCATTGTTAAAATCAAGTCCTGTTTGTCGAATTGGAAGTTAAAAACGTTATCTATTGGTGGTCGATTTACTCTTCTTAAATCGGTGTTAGGATCGACGCCGATCTTCCATATGTCTATATATAAAGTCCCTTCGAGTGTTCTCCATTTGCTGGAATCCATTCGGAGTCATTTTTTCCATGGTCACGATCCTAGAAGTAAAAAAGCATCATGGGTGAATTGGAACAAGGTTCTCACAGCTAAAGAAAGAGGGGGTTTGGGGGTTTCCAGTCTTTATGCGCTTAATAGAGGCTTAATGTGCAAATGGGTTTGGCGATTTTTTGCACATAAATCTTTGTTATGGTCTAGAGTGATTAAGGCCATTCATGGTCCTGAGGGGGGTTTGATCACTGATGTGAGAAGGGGTTTTCGATCTACGTGGACCTCTATTGTGCAGGAAGTGAAGAAGTTACAGAATCAAGGTGTCAACATATTTGATTATATTCGGATCAAGATAGGAAATGGAGACAATACTAGTTTTTGGAAAGACAAATGGCATAATGAAGGCGTTCTGAAAGATGTATTCCCTCGTCTGTACGCGTTGGAGAGGCATCAGAATGTAACTATTCACACGAAACTGATTGATTACAGTTTAGTTAACTCCTTTCGTCGGAATCCGAGAAGTGGTGTGGAAGAATTTCAACTCGACAATCTCTCCAGGTTGGTTAGCACGATTACCCTCTCATCTGCTGTTGACAGGTACGTTTGGTCGCTTGAAAATTCAGGGGAGTTTTCGGTGAAGTCTATTCGGCAAGTGATTGATGCTAATTGTTTTCCTGTTATTCACTCGGCTACGAGATGGGTTAAATCTGTGCCTCTTAAGGTGAACATCATGGCTTGGAAAATAAAAATGGATGGCCTGCCCACTAGAATGAATATATCTCGTCGCGGTATTGAAATTGACTCGATAGTTTGCCCTATTTGTAACAGTGGGGCGGAATCTTCTTGTCATATTTTTTTCCAATGTAATTTGGTTAGACAGTTGGCTCGGAAAATATCGTCTTGGTGGAATGTGGATTACGTTGATGTTTCTTCTTATGAGGAATGGTACACTTGGTTGGTATCTCTTAGGCTTCAGGCAAATCTCAAAGCGGTGTTCGAAGGCATCTTCTATTGTTTATGGTGGTCGGTTTGGATGTTCCGTAACAAGATTCTTTTCGAGAAGGATACTCCTTCACAGGCGAGGATTTTTGATAACATTGTTTCTAATTCTTATTATTGGTGTAAGTTTAGATGTAAAGCCTCGTTCAAATGGATCGATTGGCTCAAAAACCCGTATCTTGTAATTGTCTAATTATAGCTCCTTGCTAGTCGTTTAATAAAGCTGCTGTTTTAAAAAAAAATATTACATATCAAATACAATAGAAAAAGAACTCCGACAAGTCTTTTAAAACATAGATGAAGCATACAAAACTTACTATCTCTGATGCAGTCTCATTCATTACCAAACTACCAATGTTTACCATTTTCACCTACCATAGCCTCATGACTACATCTCCTGAATAAAGGACCTCATAAACCATTCAACCATCATCCACAATGATCTATGACATCCCTTACGAGGCCTCATCATGAAGGCTATAGCTCCCCAACTCTCTAAAGAGGGGCTATACCCAACTGTCTACATTTCCTAACCATTTATCCCTGAACCAGATATAGCCGCCACATCCTCACCACATATAGAACAAGGATAAAGAGGGCTAGACATCATCAGCTAGGAAACACACATCCTCAATGATAAACCATCCTAACCTCCTAGTAGTACAATGATAAGACCAAAAAGCCTCATTTTTTTATGACTCTCTACTCCCGGGTTTATCAACAACGGCTCAACCTGGGTCAGGTGAAAAAACCGGCGGGTTTCAATTTAGTCTCAACATAGCAAAAAACCCGAATCACATTCGGCCCGATCTACGAGCTGGTTCATGGCGTAAACCGTTTAAACCGGTCGGGTAACCCGAGTTTAAAACTTGACTTTATAAAATTATCACCTCGTGGCATTTATATAATATTTGAAATTTAGAACCATTAAAATTAACATCAAAATCAAAAAAGTATTTTAGGCAAAACACATTACTCCTTTTTAAGTTATTTTAAATACTCTTTGTATATGCTAGGTGAGTACCCGCGCATAGCGGCGGAAATTCCTAGTAGCCGATAATTAACGATATGCGATATTGTGGTAAGTTTTTCGTGTAACGTTCAAAATAGAACGTGAAAAGATCAAAATGTAATTGCAAACGGTTGTAACATGCGATAATTCAACTGAAGAAAAAATTCTTAACGTTTATAAAAAACATATAAAAACATGTACTGAAACTGAAAATAAAATATTACATTAATTACGAGATAATAAATAACAACGTACGTTACTCGTCGCGTAAAACTTGTTGGTACATCCGTTATTTATTATCACCCAAGTAATTAAATACGTGTTTGTTCTACTATGTTTTTTCTTAATTTGTTGAAATTGACTATGTTCTACTATATTTTTTATTAATAGTGCTAAAACAAGTTGGAAAACAATATGATCTTAAATACAACCTTTAAATATATTGTCAGCCATTAAGCTTAACTCTTTGTAAATTGACTTTGCTCTACTATATATTATCATAACAAGTGGAACAACGGCCCGTGCGTTGCGCGGGTCATGTTTTTGCTGGATTATTTAGCGTATATTTTGTTCCACATTTTAAGGTTATTTAAAGTCACTTTGTATGTATGAGTTTTTGCCGTCATATTTTTTAAATTTGAAAGGTTTTTTTTTGTAATTTTATAAATTATTTTATACATGTTCATGTGCACGTTTTGGAAATGTTTTTTTTACCATCCTCAAATACATATTAAACTTTGACAATTTTATAAGTTACTTATGATGTATATATTTTGGAAAACAATATATGTTTCAATCATAATAAATGCATTGTTTACTACTTAATAATCATATCAAATATACCCAAAATCTTTCGCATGTTTCAATCACAATAAATTGTTTGTAAATAAGACTTTGAAAACAATATATGTTTCAATCATAATAAATGCATTGTTTACAACTTAATAATCATACCAAATATACCCAAATTATAAAAATTGAAAACACAATAAATACAAATTCACCACACTTTACTATCATTTCAGTGAACAAAAGTCAACTTACTACCATATCTTTCAATCGTATATTTCAGTCCAGTCAACTTACTAACAAAAGTCAACTTACTACAAAAGTCAACTTACTACAAATTATACACAGCAAAGTTACAACATTTATACAACAAACTTTATAACAATTTTTACAAGAACATACAAATACTTTATTCCAGCGAGACAGCAACGCTTTCCGGCAAGCAACAACGTTTTCACACGGGCGACTTGATTTTCCTCCGAGCAGCTAGGTTTTCCGGCGAGTAGTTGGATTTTCTGGCGAGCAGATTTTTTTTCCGGCTAGCTGTTAAGAAAAAGATTAAAAAACGTACATATAGAAATAAAAGCTACAGATCTAAAAATAAATCTTATGAATCTATCTAAAAGAAATATTATAAATATATTAAAAATACCGTCATTGTCGTAAAAAAAATTATATAACCTGTTTTTTCGGGCGACGCGAGACAGCAACAACGATATAAGCGACAACTGTAAAACATGAATATTCTTGTGGTTGTCGGCATTAGTGGAAGAATCCGGCGAGTAGATCTGAAAAAAATGTCAAAAGATTTAAAAATACATAGATCTATTTAAAAAGAAAATAAAAACATGTAGAATCTTGTGGTGGTGATGTGATTGTCGGCAGTAGTGGAAAAATCCGGCGAGTTAGAATGTTTGTGAAAAGTGAATGAGGATGGTTGTTTATATAGGGTCTTCAAAACCCTTTGGTGATAAATTTAATTTGAATATTCCCGCCAATGGGTCAACCTAGGTATTAAAATGTTTCCATAAATGAGTCATGAGATTAAGTTTTAATGGTATTAAAAGGTTTTCATTAATTAACTCATCTGTAATATGCTTACCGAAATCACGAGGATGGTTTTTTAAGTGTACAACTGTTATATTTAAGTGTACAACTGTTATATGCGTTTCAGCATTAATTGTTTAAGTTTTCAGTTTTCAAGAATTGTAGTGAAATGCTTTATAGATAGTATAGATATATCATTACTGATGCATTACGACGTCGTTTTGATGTGGGGAAAATTTCCAGCCCAAAAGTCGGCCAAGAGTTAAAAAAATGAAAATTTACAAAACGCACTCTCAACTTTTAATTATTTACGACTTTTTTATATAATAAACTTTATTTATCAAATATATAATACATATCTACCGATTCATTCAGATCAAAAGATACCCGTGTTAAGATCTTCGAATTGCGAACAAACCGATCCCAATATTGCAATGCTTCTGACATACGTATGATTTTATAAAAAATGTTAATATAAATAGGAAAAAAAAAGAAAATTTCCAAAACGTACCCTCAACTTTTAACTATCACTACAAGAAAAATGGGCTTTGGTGACAAAAATTGAGTGACGACTTTATTTTTTGGTCACTTTTCGGTGACGATTATAATTTATGGTCACTTTTTTCGTCACTGGTAAAAAGTCAGTGTGCGATTATCATAAATTAGATTAGCAGTTAGTATAGTTCTCCGTAGTCCAATTGCGAGCTTAGCATTCGTTATAGTTCTCGACACGTTTCTATGTAAGTTGCATTATTAACTATTTCTTAGTTACAATACAAAGTAACAACCGGGTTTCTAACTGACATACGGAAACCCAAATTGCCTAAAATTAATGAAAAGATAAACCAAATGACAGGTATGTAAATAGATTTTATAGTATTTCGATACGTTTCTTACTAATCATACTGATAAAGTTGTCATGATGGACAGGAAAAATAGGACGACCTCCTTAGTATTTCACTTGACTACATCAAGTTGGCCACACAATACTTTAGTCATGACAATCTGATTGGAAAAGGTGATTTTTGGTCAGTATACAAAGGAGAGGTTACATCCGCCGATGGATGTGAGATCATTGCTGTTAAACGGTTCGATAGGATGTCTAATCAGCGAGAAACTAAACGTATGACAGACATTGAAGTTCTTTCAAATTATGCACATGAGAATATCATTAGCCTTTTTGGCTTTTGTTATGAAAAGGGATAAAGAATCTTTGTTTATTAGTATCCATCGATATCTAAAGGGAGTCTTGATAGGTGGTTGAAGCACGATGGTCTTACATGGAGGAAACGGCTTGAGATATGCATTGATATCACAAGGGGGTTGGTTTTCCTTCATGGAACTAGTGGTGCAAAGCAAGAGGTGGTGATACATGGGGACATCAAAAGCACAAATGTCTTACTACATGGTGATTGGAAAGCAAAAATTGCTTATTTTGGGTGTTCCTTGATAAGTCCAATGAATTCGGAATTGAAATATGTTGTCAACAATGCTAAAGGCACACCAGGCTATTGTGACCCTCTATACAAAACCACCAGGGTCTTAACCAAAGAATCTGACATTTATTCATTTGGTGTGCTTTTATTGGAGATGTTGTACGGGAGACTTGTGATGGAACACGACATTAGTAATAGAGCTCAAAATCTAGTTCGTATGTGTAGATACGAATTTTTACTAGGGAATGTCTATGAGATAATGTTTCAGGCTGTACGGAAACAAGGTGATTACAGATCATTGACTACATTTCAAGATATTGCCTATAAATGCGTATCTGAATGCATAGCAGAACGACCAACAGCCAGTGATGTGCTAATACAACTTATCAAAGCATTGGAGTTTCAGGTAAGCTTTTAAACAAATAATCTGATCCTTTCTTAGTTGGCAAAACTAAATATTATGGTGTTTATAAATACAAGTTCTTCACATTAATCGCAGTTTCTTGTCTTCGTTTCTGTTTTTCAGTTTTTTTACTTTCTGTTTCCAGTCCTTATTATGTTATGTTTCTAACAAATTATGTATGGCAAAAGGTATCAAGAAATAGATGAAAAATGATAAACAAAAAAAATTGTAAAATCTAAAATAGTGAAGAATTTTTCTTAGTAAATTTGATAATGATCTAGAAGCCATTTTCTTTGAACTCTGTTTATTTGATCTTTCCCAATTGAGAAATAAATGATAATTCACAAGTAAAATGAGTTGGAGTTTAATGCATACAAATTAGTGCTTTTCTACGTTCTTATATATCCGCCCGAAAAAACAGATTGGGTAACTGGCTAGGTACTCGGTGATCGTGGGGCATGTATTTTGCTTATGATCGATCGAGTGAATGTCTACCCCAGGGGGATTGCAATAACCCGATGGTTTGGGGGCCCTCACACTTTCAACTTTAAGAGTTACAGAAAATTCAAGATGATTTTTCATAGAAAATTAGAATCCAAGCTTTTTGGAAAGTTATTTTTTCATGGCTCATGTTATTTTCCCAAGGTGGAGCTCCAACGCTGGTGGCATACTGCTCCCCCTCTAAAAACCCCGCAACTCTCTCCCTCTTTCTCTCACCGAGACCCTTAACACACACACACACACACACACACACACACACACACACACACATACATACAATGTGTTTTCTCATAATTGTTATATGATGGAGGTGAAATGAATTAGTCCCTTACTTGCTAGTGTAGCTTGAATAATGAAAAATCAAGAATGAGAAGCGATGTGACACTTATGACATATAAAAACCGGAGTAGTAATAAATACCACTATCCATAATGTTAGTCCAATATATGCTACACATGCATTTACTCATAACTCATGTATTACTCAAAGTGGATTTGATTTTATTGTATCATAGTGGTTTTCTCTTGGGACTGACGGAAGAAGAGTTGAAGTGATATCAGCAGCAGAGTTTCATTTCAAAAGCTACTTCGGGCCAGATAAGTGGATACCTACTCCGGAATCAAGGTTCGCGTTTTTTTTCTTTCATGTTTCTCTCTGTCTACATATGAGTTGGAATCGGTGGAGCTAGATGTAGTTATTTTTTGTCTCGTAATTATTTTTATAAAAAAAAGAGTGAATTACTATGAAGGAGATGAAA
>BQNB010042344.1:0-46183 GCA_026074375.1 Tanacetum coccineum | reverse complement strand
AAAATGAATGGTGAGTTGTCACTTCACCCTACTAAACTCACGTGTGAGTTTGTGTGTGAGTGGCGAGTCACTCACCATTGGTGAGTTGTGTCGGTGTGTGTGTTTTTATTATTTTTTATTTTGGTTGTGAGTGTGTGGGTATTTAGTAAAGTATATTTTATATAAAGTAAATATATTAATGAAATGTGAGTTTGTGGTGACCACAACGGTTGAACGATGAGTTGTAGTGAGTTAAGTGAGAGGAGAGAGAAAATTAATGTGACGCGGAGGTGGATGGTGAGTTTACCCCACCACTCTATCCAACCTAAGTTTTTGAAAAAGTTCTTTAATTATTATACTGTATATCTAAAGGTTTTGTTTTTTGAAAAGGAAAGGTTTCTATCTCTAACTAAATAACGGTAGAGAAATATATAAAATATGTTAAATTGATAGTTTTTAGAAAAATAACAAATGCTTGAGATTTGTAAAAATAGTGAAAGGAAAAAAAATGTGAGAAGTGTAATGGCTAGTTAAACTTTAAAATTTGAACGTTTCACTTTTTAAGAAAAACTTTTCAAATTTTGCGAATAAATAATTTTCTTGCTTTTTCAGTTTTTTTCTATTAAATCTTTATCCGGAAAATTTCTCATATCTATTGATCTACTAAAAAGAGAAATTAAAATAAAAAGAATGAGAAAATGTTTGTAGCATTTCAAATGAAGTAAAAGAGTTTTAAGGGAGATGCATTTTTTTTAAGTACATATAAAATATGTGATTGTGGTTACTTCTGATCCTTCTGATTTTAATTTTATTTCTTACTTGATCCGTGCACTTCCAACTAAACGCATCTTTATTGTATGTGAAAAGATTTATTGAAATTTGAACAAAACTGTTCTGGGCCAACCCATCCTAGCCCAGTACATCTTAATCTGTTATTGTAGGTTGTCCGGCCCACCAACTTAAAATGACATTGATTTTTATGTGAGATGCAATCAGATTACTGATGTGCAACGCATATATGTGGTTCTACATATACTGTATTTAATAGATTTCTACTTTAGGGTGCTACATAGTAGCTAAGCTAATATTCCAACCTCAGCATCGAATTTCAGACATGACCTATGCTGTATCAAGACGTTCAAGTGCACAAATTTGTCACCATTCGAGACATATCGTTGACATATTTTAAAGTCTTAAATATCAAGTAACTTATATAGAGAAAGATATGATCATATGAATATAACAGCATAATTTACTTTTTTAAACTTTCACAACGTTCGGTTTTTGGAACAACATATTCATTGAAAAAATAACTCAAGCAGGAGACAAGGGGTTACAACAACTTCATATATACACGCTAATTTCGGATCATTAATCCACTCGATCCATACAGGAGCCGACTTTTTAAACCTAAGAGGAGAAAGATCAAAACAGCCCTGATTTCGGAATCTCCATATAAGCCAATAGGTGGTTTGATAAATAACCACATCAAAACTTATACGTGATACAAATTTAATAAGAATCCTATCTTGGTTTTTAGAAAGTGTTGCAATGGTCCCCATAGACTTGATATCTCTCATACTTTACCTACTACCACTATTCCAAACAAAAAATGACCACACACATAGAGATAACAAAATGCAGCTAGCCTTGCAACTTACTTCAGTGCTAATCTGCTTCCTTCTACGACTACCAAATCATCTAGCTATTAACCATAACATCGAGCCATGGCTCGACACACCCGAACCTACACCATGGCCCGAACAATTCCATGCACTTTTATACATGAACCTAACCTCTACACACCTCCAACTAAGCGACCTTTGGTACGACTGGCCCAAAGGTCGCAATGTTAACATATTTCAAAAGCAACTAGGAGTAGTACTTTATGACATTGAGTGGAACAATGGCACGTCTTATTATTACACACTAGGAGCGAATGCAACATGCGAAGTAATGGACTTTGGTGTTGGCCTACCTCGACCTGATTTTCTTGATGGTGCACATTATTTGGGTCGAGTTGTGACTGATGGGTTCTTGTGTGATTTGTGGGAGAAAGTGGACTTCATTTGGTATTATGAAGATGTTGCGACGAAAAGGCCCGTTCGTTGGGATTTTTATGATGGTAACTATATATTACCAACTTTATTACTATTTATTTTCTTGCTATCCCTTTCTAGACTGATAAATGAATACTTGTTTATATTTTGCAACGTAGGGATTTCTACGCATGTGATGACTTATGAGATTGGAGCTGTGTTGCCCGATTCAGTTGCGCAAGCACCGGAATACTGTTTTACAGGGACCGTGAATGGGAATGCTTTTTCGACTTAGGAGGCACTAATTCAAATATTATGTATTTATTTTATTGAAGGCCTACTAAGTCATATTAAAACTAAGTTACGCGGTCTATTATGTGCATTCTGAACGCAATTATGTGATCGTGAATAATGAAAATCAGTTAATAAAGGATACATACATTCTAAATTATTGTTGAGGTATCTAAATCTAAACTTACGATAGTGTATTTCTGGTCCGCTAGGTTTTGTTCTCCAATCTATGATGACGGACGAACTACAGATTAGACAACTTATGTATTGTCCGGCGTTTTGGCCTTTTAGGCAATGTCATGTTATTGAATGAAAACCGGGACATTGTCGTATACCGGACAGAAAAATAAACCACCAAAAGATTGAGAAAACTTATTGGCTTATTTATAATGTTAATCAATCAAACAAAACATTAACATAATGAAAGCCAAAAAAATTGGTCCCTAACTAATTAGTTAGGAAGTCGTAAAGCTTTTATTTAGAAAGACTATTAGAAGTTCTGATCTATCATATACATAATAAACTTTTGAGTATCAGTCATTCAAGTAAGAATAATAAGACAATCTTATCCTTGAGATCGATCAAACGGTTCACGTGATAAAAAGGCCTACTTAATCCTTTAAGCTTTTTTTATGTGCACGTTTATTTGTTATTGATGTTTTCTTAGTTATTTGCTGTCATGTAAAGTTTTTTCTAGATAAATAATGTGGGAAATTTTAGTATGATTCATGTTGATATATGTGAATATGTCACTAACAATAGTAGTGTTTTTTGTGATACAAGTGGGCACACCAGCATCAGACAGTGTTTGGTTGATCTTTCTCACTTCAGTTTTATTTACGGGAGTTGATATGCACACCACATAAAGTGATGTGCACACCATAAAAATGCATATGTAGTGTTGTACTATATGCATCACACATGTGATTTTGTGGTGTGCACATCACTTTATGTGGTGTGCATATCACCTCCCTTTATTTACTACGCCAATGAACTAGTATTGCATGATCTAGAGGGAGCGTGTTTGATATCTCTGATTCTTCTTTCAAATGATTCCTAATTTTACATGCATTGGCTTAATTAACTTCCGCTAAGGGGCCAACTTGGGTCATGTGCAGCGCCCGTTTTTGCAGAATATACAACATGACATTAATTGGTGGTAGATTGACTTGTTTCTATGAAATCATTACGTATGTTTCATGCTTAGAATCAGTTTTCCACACTGGGATGCAGAATACTGTCAATAATATCATACTTCTATAATAACTCATGCTACTTTGTATTGGTGTTGTGGTAGTTTTAAAATGTTTGGTGGGTTACTTAGGCCATATTGAACATTCTATTTTCCAAATACTCGAGCTATATTATATGTGGCTGATTCCCCACTGTATATATTGCAAGCACATTGAGTTGAAGACATTGATTTTGACCCAGAGGATTTGTTTTTCTTAGTCTTTACTTAATACGGATTTTACATGTTTTACAAAATAGTCCAAGGTACTATTCACATCATAATATGCAATTTTTACCAGACAGTGAACAGGCAACTACTTCATGCCTAGCTTTACTTATGTTATATATTTGGAGTATATGATATTCATGGTTCACTTGACAGTGTTGTTGAGACTGTTAGACGAGTCATTGGCCCAATCCGATCTGCGGGCTTAGGTTCTCAAAGCTATTTTTATTATAAATAGACATTTTTCTTATGTAATTGGCAAATCATTCAATCAAATATATATTTCTATTTGCTATTTTATATGGTGTCAGAGCTTTAGGTAAGATCCACCCAAAAAATTTGCTATCCTCCGGTCATCGGCTACTTGCCGGTGATCCGGAGGGATCCCTTTTTTTTATTGTTTTTGTTTATTTAGGATTTCATTTTCGTATTCCATTCATAAACCTTAAACCTTAGCCGCCAAAACACACAAATATGTTGAGCCGCCTTCAATCAACCATATATTTTTTTCTACCTCATCTAATTGTTTTCATTGTCGAAGATCATTGTCGTTGACAACAAAGTTGACCACCAAATTGCCGCTCCCTCCTAAAGGCAAAATAATCCGTGACGTAAAAAAAAAAATAAACTGTCATAAAAAAAATGGAGGAACCCGCGAAGCAATAGACAATTATGTTTTCAAATACAAGTCCATCTCCGTGCAAACGATCAACGAAGAAGAGAAGAAAAAAGAATAAAAGAATAAGGCGATTTTAACATTCTATCCAGTTTGTCCGTCCGAAAGACTCCCGTTCAAACTACGAGGGAGTGTTAGACGAGTCATTGGCCCAATCCGGTCTGTGGGCTTGAAGTCCATTAGAGTTTAGGTTTATGTTAGCTTATTCTCAAAGCTATGTTCTATTATAAATAGACATGCTTCTTATGTAATTGGCAAAAACAATTCAATCAATATTAATTTCCATTATCTTTCATGGTATCATGAGCATGTTATATTCGGGACCTAGTCGACCACCATGGGCCGCTGCCTCAATACCACCCCGTCAAACCTTATAAATCACCATTCTATAAAATATAGTTGTCGGTCATCATGAGCCACTTCTATCCTCTCCAAAAAGAAAAAAAAATCAAATCTTTCTTTTCATTCTCAAAAGCTAACCGTCGGCAGTCATGAGCCGCTTCTATCCTCTCCAAAAAGAATCAAATCTCTCTATCTTCATTCTCAAAAGTCAAAACCTAACTGTCGGCCTCCATGAGCCGATTTTATCCTCTTAAAAAATAATCAAATCTCTCATCTCTATTATCAAACCCTAAGTTGTCGGCCATCATAAGCCGCAACTAAATTCCCTATAAAACAAAACTTATTTTTCCTGTTGTCATCTATTTTGAATTTAGTTCGCTGTGAAAAAAAAACCAAAACAATTCACAAAAGTATCAACTCTTGTTTCTATCTACTTTCATTTGTTCTTTTCAAATCTCTTTTATTATTATTTTTTTTCTCTTTTCATTTAGTTTACCTCAGCAAAAAAAAGAAGAAGACAATATCATCTTGCGGGGACTTTTTATCCGCTTCGTAAGTTGCTACAATTGCTTTCAAGTCATGGATCATGAAGATTTGGCTCCGCTCTCGCTTGGTTAAAGACGTCTCCATCAACAAAGTAAGTTTCATCAATAAAACAAGTAATCTCTTTCATTCTCGAGCTTTCGTGAATTGCCGATATCTTCACCAATGGACTGCCTTCAGTTTTGTTTGAAGATTTTCGATCCAGTTTGAGCGTCCGCCCTCCCCACGCTAAACTGCGGGGGCGTATTAGTCAATATACTAGTCGACATATTTGATTGGACTATTTCCAATATTAGTCCATTCTATGTTTAGTATGATTACAATAGGCTTAGTCATGATTAGTTGTAGATTGATATGTATAGCTATTTCATTCTTATCTTGGGCTCAAAGCCTTATCTCTGTAAACTATTTATATCGATTGTTTTGGTAGAAATAGACAAGGAAATCAATTAGCCTTCCAAAGTTTTCTATCTTCTAAGAGTGACATGGTCCTTACTCCTTAGAGTTGTACAAAGCTATAACAACTTGGACAATATAACAAATATCTGCGATAAAGTGAGAAGGTCTGTTTAAGGGTCTCAACTGGTATGCTAGACTCAAATCTTCTCAATTTAAGAATGGGTTACCCCTTTGCTATAATATAATGAGAGGCCAGGAGGTCAGAAAAAATAACATTTCTCTATCAAGGAATTTAGTTGGGAGCGGAGGGTTAGTACACGCCTAATAGAACTTAATTTTTAATTTTGATGGAAAATGTTTATAGCTTGTAGCCCTATCCCCAGCATACAGCATTTGCAATCCTTATATGACTGGAGAAGTGATAGTATATATCTGGTCTAACAGGTTGCTACTAACACGTTATCAACGTGGAGAATTGGATTTCTAAATAGGATTAGGAATTTCAGGTGTATAAAAAATGGCCATGTTGACAGATTTGGGGTTTTTTATTTTATTTTATTATTCTCTTATTTAATCTGTAATGGCTAAAACAACTCAGCTATAAATAAATGGGTGAAATTATTCGAAAGTTGTCCAGAATGCATTGTTAACATATACAACCTCTTTATCATCTTATATTTAAAATTATTATTTTAATCAGGTTACACAATTATTTGCTAGATAATTACATTTTGACATAGTGATTTTTGGTCAAACACTCACTAAATTTTACATTAAATGACTCCATTTATCACCCATAACCAACTAGTTTACCACCAGACTTAGACTTGAATACAATAGTGAACACGTTAACACTTTTGAGAGTATTTAAATCGCGCATACATAAATAATTGATCAATTTGATATCACATTTTTTTGTCAGGTTTATATCACTCAAGTCTAGTGGTGCCTCTAAAGATGTATACTACTGAAAAATAATGAGAAAGCAATGTATGGTTACTTGGGGTACTAGGATACTGTTGTATTTCATTATCCTTAAAGTACTTTTAATTACTTTGTCATTGTTAGTATTCTATTTGAAAATCCCCCCAAAATATCAGATTAAGTAACAGAAACAGTCTTTGCAAAATGTCAAAAAATGCCTCTCATATCGAAGGATCTCCCCATCCATATACTTTGTATCGTAAACGATTTTTCACCGACAAACTTTATATGGCAGTTATGGCGGTTTGTGTTTTATCATCATATTTTCAATTTCGACTGGTTTGTTTTGTCATAAATCTTGACCAGTCAAGAAGTATAGAGGCTAGAGGTGGGGGTGCTCTAGCAGTTTAGCATTCGTGTCGTGTAAGATAGCAATCTAAGCGTAAATTCATTGACTTGTGCAAAGTGCGTCGATTAAGGCTTTCATAAACACCCTCTATCGTATGAGATCATATATAGATGTTGTGTATAGACATTTACACCACCTAAATAAGCGGAAAATTGGTCATTTCCGCTTCCAAAAAATGACATAATTATGACAGTATCATATATACATTGTTTTATTTGGACTGAAAAAACGTATGCAGAAGTACATTTGTGTTTTAATAATCCAAAATGATGAAAAAACGTATGCAGAAGTACTGTGAACTTGCAGTGTCACGTTGTGGCACTAGCTTATTATAAAACACTAACTGATACTACAAACTTACCCATTTACTCAAAAAATTTCACCAAGTTTACACAATTAGGTCCACAATCACTTCTTTCTCATATAAACTAAGGTATCTCACTATAGCTTCACTCTCATATTTTCATGAGTATAAACGTGGCTATTTTTTTTTTTGAATGGCAAAGATGGAAAATATATAAAAAAGAGACTAGCAAGACGTTAGAAACTTAAAGTACAATAGAGTCAACAAAAAGAATTACATAACATCAAAAAATGGTAAAATCCCGAGACTTTAACTGCGAGGGAATCAAAAGGGATGAAAAAACTTTTGACACGAAGGCCGACGGATCGGTTTTCACTTCGGCAAAAGAAAAACCCCCCATCCCGGAGGCCGAGCCACCGGTTTTCACTTCGGGATGGATTTTGATGAAACCCCAAACAAGTCCCGAGAGAAGGATGAAAAGAAGAACCATCCTCAAAACCGACGAAGATGCCAAACGAAAAAACCTTGGCGTACAGGTACGCCAACCCAGCGAACTTGAACGCCAGGAAAAAACCAAAAGCAGCTCTAACCATTGCCATTACGCGTGATCGAAAGGGGATACATACTTGTGTATTATAGTCCAAGTGCATTTTATAGACTATTCCACGTAATTATATATTGTTGCTTGATTCATAAATGAGACGCGACAATTACCAATCTACTACGTAATAGTTTTTTCTCACATTAGGCTACCTTTACGACCTAGCTATTCCACTTGGACATTCAATGGTACACATACCATGTCATAATAAACCTACGTTGAAGATGCTTTTAGCGAGATGAATTCACAAATGACTTGCTGGAAGCATTTGTGAGATATATTGTGAGATAACTGGTATAGAGTGAAAAAATTAACGTTCAAAAAAAAATTCATTTGACTAACGTACATGGTATCGATCATATAAAGTTTTCATGATTTTGTATAAAGTTGCTTGTATTCTAATATTTATTCGTTTATTATTTTTATCTTTTGCAAAATAAATGAACATATCATTATACTCTCACCCTTTTTAGTTATAATCAATCATATAGAATTATACGGTTTTGTATGACAACCTAATATAATGTTTGATATATCATTATACTTTCACCCTTTTTAGTTATGAATCAATCATACAGCGAACAAAAGTCTGTGAGAGCTATCAATGGTAGCAAGAAAATATATTAAAATTTTAAACATATTTTTTTATTATTGGTGAGTGAATGGTGACTCACTCATCATTGATGAGTGAATGGTGAGTGTGTGTTTTTATTATTTTTTATTTGGTTAGTGAAAGTATGTGAATATTTAGTGGGGTATATTTATATAAAGAGGATATTTTAATGAACGGTGAGTTCATATTAACCACTACGGTTGAATGGTGAGTGTGAGTGAGTTGAAGTGAGAGGAGAGAAAAAGCTAAGGTAGATGGTGAGTTTATGCTCACCACTCCATCCAGCCTTATAGATTTAAGTTCATTTTGATATCAAGGGACTAATCCTCTCCCTCCATCTTCATCTTGATCTAAGGCTGCATGGAGTGGTGAACCAAACTCACCATCTACCTCAGCGCTATCTCAGCTTTCTCTCTCCTCTCACTTTAACCCACTCACACTCATCATTCAACCGTCGACACAAACTTACCTTTCATTAAAATACCCACTTTATAAAAAAATACCCCACTAAATACCTCACACACACTCACAAACCAAATAAAAAACAATAAAACTTTAAAATTCACGGATGGTGAGTCAGTCACCATTCATCCTTCTAAAATCACCAACTCAAGCGTGAGTTTGTGTTTGTGTAGTGGAGACTAGCCCGTGACTTACTCACTCACGAGTGAGAATACACGCCACTTCGTTTAGCCTAATGTATGGGATTAAACCCAAACATCATTTTTATCTTTTTTTTTCAAATATTAATATCTCTCAAACCGTTAAATCGTTAAGCGATAATTTTTATAGATATGCACTTTGATACTTTCTATAGATATGCGCTTTGATACTTTCGACATTTTTTTTTGTTTTTTCATGTTTTTTACGTTTTTTTATGGTTTTTCGTCTTTTTTTTCGTTGTTGAAACTTGCATGAGAAATCACATGTGAATAAATACTAATAAAATCACATATGATATTAGTGTTAAATCACATATGATATTACTGATAAATCACATATGATATTAGTGTTAAATCACATATAATATGTAATTCTAATGAAATCACATGTAATTCGATGTTAGTGTTAAATCACATGTGATTTTATACGAATATTTAAATTAGTGTTTAATCACATGTGATTTTTTCATGCAAGTTTCAACAACGAAAGAAACGTAAAACATCGCGAAAAAACAAAAAAAGGGCAAAAACGGTAATTTTTTTTGACGAAAGTATATCAAAGTGTCCGTCTATAAAAAGGTAATTAAATGCTATTCGTGACGGTATAATTTGCTCTGTCTAACAATTAATGGTTCATGATGTATTTAAATTATAAAAATAGATGAAATAATAAAATGATTTTAATATCAATCATTGATTTCTTTTAAATAGATGGTAAGGATAAGTCCCCTAATATTCAAACAATTTATGATATCCAATATAACCCTCCTACACTTTATAATGAGATATATTGTTATTCAATGAAACATATTGACAAAAGGTTCATATTCAAGCATCCTTTCAAATAGAGTTGCTTTATTAAAATTTTGAATTTTTTATAGATTTAACTCTTCAATTATTTGTTAAACACAATTAGTTAAACACAATTAGTACATGTCTTCTATGTCGTCCTTGTACAAGTACTTGTAATCCGCCTTAGAAAAGATATGTGCTTTGTTGTCAGCCATTTTTACAATAATCTCTTCCATGAAGTCTTCTCCACACTCTTTTTCGTTCCTAATTCTGAACACTTTAACAATCTTGTGATCTGAGTAGACTTCCTTAGGGTATATGATCTTTCTTTTCTATGCTTTTTTATGTAGACTATCTTGTGCCATGTGTCTTTCCGGTGTTGAATGGATAGTCGTGCTTCTTTGTTGAATATCTTAAACTCTTTACTAACCCATCTTGTTAAGTGTTCTTCAAGATCATTTTCAGAAAAGTAGTTGCATGAATCTTATGCGGTGATAACACATATTCTTTGCCTCAGTATTCCTCTACTTTATATAAAATAAGTCCTCATTGTACAAGTACCTTAGGGGCTTATTTGGATCTCTTTGTGGACCATAGAATACTAGAGCTTCTTTCTCGGGAATCATCAGATCTTTTTCCCTGCTTTCTCAGACAATCTGATTCTCCATATAATTCAAACTCAACATTTTTCTAATCATGGACATTGTTATCTTTATCATTTTCACTATTAACCTCCACATGTGGATCATCACGTATGATATTACTATCAATTTGATCATCATCATATGTGGGTTTAATAGAGTCCGTTTATTCATGATAACATTGTTCATGATACTGTTTCGCGAACATATCATTGATAAAGATCGTTCAAGAATCATGTACCTCGTTTGCAAAGTCTGAATCATATGACGGTCCAACATCAAAATCATTGTTGATCGTTTAAAGCCTTTCCACCATTAATGCATTAAGCTTTTCTAATACCTCTTCATCAGGGATGTCAGCTAGCAAGAAGTCATTTTCCTCGTCTTTCAAATCAATTCCAGCTTTACCTTTCTTAGCCAACAACATCTGCTCTTTGAAGTAATTTGAATCACGAACCCTTGGCTTTGGACATACTCTTGCCAAATGACCTTTGTCATTGCAGTTGTAGCACTTGACGATTGAAGTATTTCCAGAATTAGCACTCGTCCTTGGAACTCTTTGCACAATTGCATTGTTTCCATTAGCTTGTTGATCATAAGTAGCATTCCCTGAATTCCAATCAAATCTGCCTGTGTACCTACTAGCTTTTTGAACATTAACATGACCATCCTGCACATAAACTTGATTTCGAGTGTTTGAAGAAGCACGAAGACCTTTGTTTGTCAGTGTTGTATAATGCTGAGTGCTTACTTTAGCCAAAAGCATCATTGTTGTGGTAAAATTATCCATTTGATCATCATTACTTGCATCTCCTTGAAACTCATACAATTGGCTCTCACCATCAAAGTCATTCACTGAAGGAGGATGAGTAATGTAGTATGCTGGTGATGTAGGAGAACAAGATGGAGCAGCATAATGGTTTGTAACGAGATCGAGTGGATCATGTGTTCTGGCAGCTCTTTTGGCTCTTGAAGCATTTACATTGTTCTCATCTTATCTTAAGTAATCATGCAATTGATCATGATCAACCTGATGAAGATTTTTAGATTGACGAACCATTGTGACATACTTACTCTATTCAGGTTGAAGTGAGTCAAGAAACTTTGTGTTTACAGAAATGGCTATGGGTAAGAAATCATGACGTTCAAGATCATTCATGATTTTTTAAAAATATGAATAATAAGACTCAATGGATTCTCTCAGCATCCCTTTGAACTGGTCAAATTCTTCAAGAAGTCTCGAAGTCAGTTCCTGTTTGCTCAAATTAGTACCTTGCATAAGTCTTTTTACCCGTTGCCATATAGCTTGTGTAGTTTTGCATGCGTCTACAGAATTATAAATGTCATTTGTAATTCCCAACAAAATTGCATTCATTACATCTATATCTGCTTTGAATTGTTTCTTGTCATCAACTGTGAGATCTGCCTCTTTCTGCTCTCTCTCTCTCTCAAATAATGGAACAAGAGGATCACCATCTAGATTCCCTTGATCCATCATTGGCTTCATAACATATTGACCTTTATCAATTGAATCCTTAGTCATCTTACCGTAATTGTTCTTTCCATCAAAATATCTCATAAATCTACTCGACCAAGGAACATAACTACCAT
The DNA here is from genome assembly GCA_026074375.1 of Tanacetum coccineum. Classification (NCBI taxonomy): domain Eukaryota; kingdom Viridiplantae; phylum Streptophyta; class Magnoliopsida; order Asterales; family Asteraceae; genus Tanacetum; species Tanacetum coccineum. The sequence goes on along the minus strand of BQNB010042344.1, from coordinate 33,898 downwards.
TCTCTAGCATCAGAGGTCAATTTTCTGAATTAGGGTCAGCAAACGATTGATTATGAGAACTAGCCATCTTTAACAATGCTTTTTGAATCTTTTAAGATGATAAAGATTGATAAATGTGAAATCAAAATGTCTAATAAATAGTTAAAAGTACAACGATTTAAGTTTAACAAAATTCGTCTAAACAATTTCAGCCCACCTAGTAATCTTAATCCAATAACCAAATCAAATCCCGAATCTTGATTAAAGAACTCACATAAACCATATAACCGAATTCAGATTGCCTTTGTACACCTAATTTACAAATAAGGAAAGAACTAATTCACAAATTAGGAACCACTATAACCACGAATAAGGAACTCTGAATTCAGAATTTATAACTACTGAAACCACGAATGAGGAACTCTAAATTTAGAATTGATAACCACTGAAACCATGAATGAGGAACTTCTGAATTCAGAATTTATAACCACTGAATTCAGAATGAAGACCTAATTAAGACCAACCGAATTCAAAACTTGCCAAAAGACTAAATTATCAAATGAGGAATAACCAAATTCGTATCTTTCAAAGGACCTAAATAACAAATGGCATGTTTATCTGAATTTGTGAATTACAAAAAAACACCGAATTCAGCCATGTAACAATTTTTTATCCAAATTCATTCTCCAAAAATACCGAAATCGTCAAATCTCCATCGAATTCGAACAAACTTAATAAATTTGAATCCCAAATCAATCTAAAAAATGCATTCAAATTCACTATTCCTGCCTTAAACCAAGAAAATAATCCAAATTCAATCTCAATACTACAAATGATACCGAGTGTGTTCTCAACATAATAAAGAATACCGAATTCGTCACCTATCACCATGTATTCAATCAAAAACCAAAATCTAACGTAAAGATTCAATCCTTTTGATAAAGGAACGTCAAATAAATGATAAGAATTCTATGCTAAAAGAACATCAAACGGTACAAATAAGATCTAAGGAAGCCGAAATATTTAAAAAACTCATACCGAATTCGATTTTTGTTGAAATTTAATACGATTTAAGCACTTTGATTCACCAAACATCAATCTAGATCATCTCCTAGCGAATTTTTATATGTCACTTTAGCATTGTATCATAACAAGAAAGGTTTAGGATTAGAGAAAGAAACTAGAGAGAGAAAGATATCAATTGAGGTCTTTTATAAAATGAGAGAAAATAGAGAATGAGGAGTTACAAGAAATGGGGAAATCTAACTATGTGTCACTATTTATACTAATCTCATTTAACTAAGAATACTTAGCTAATTGGGCTAACTTTCCTAACTTAGGCCCAATTAGCTTATTACAAAATATTAATTATTAAAGCTAATAATTATTACAAAGACCAATTACAAGAATAATAAACACTTTTTATATTCCTAACAAAAAGCCTTTTGAATTCATCATTGCTTTGACTATACCAAACTTCTTCCATATGTTCATCACATGATATTTTGCCTAAAAAATAACCATAATGATTTTTCATACCTAGCATTGGTCTTTAAAACTGAAGTTAAAGGAATAAGAACTTCCGCACGGGTTTTAGTACTCGTGTCTAATATACAAAAATTTGCCACACGTTTGCTTGATTCTAAAGTAACCAAGCGCGCAAAAGATATATGGGAAGCTTCTTTCTCTAACACCGTTCTCACCTGGTTAACATCAACCATTACAGTTTATTAGTATCCCATATATTGTCCTTACAAACTACAGGTGTAACTTGATCTTCCCCACTCGAACCAACTACAAATTTATCCCCTCGCACACTCGAACCAACCACAACTTCAGCCCCTCTCGTCGAGACCTCAAAGTGACCAACAACTTCTTCTTGAGATGTTGGATCCTCTCGCGTTAGTTTCATTGGTTTTCCATCATCAACCAATAATACGAGTTTACCCTCGAACATATGTTTTTCAATATCACAAAGTTTTTTAGCTAAAAAAGACAGATTTAGGAAACCATATACATCCAACAAGCTAGGATACTGCCTCATTCCAACATTCGAACCAGTTTCCCCACCATTACCACCCATGTTTTCAACATTCCTCCCCACATTAGATACATATGATGAGTTACATTTGTCACATTCTTCCCTAAATTAGATACATTTGATGAGTTAACCTTTCTAGTATTCTAGTTTAACCCACCAGTCACTTTTTTTCTTATGATTACTTTCCCTCCATCCCGAACCCCAAAGCCCATCTCCATGTTTACATAATGTGAATACCACACGCTTCTCAGTTATCCAAATTATGTTCAAGATCCTACACATTACCCAGTTCTTAATAATCTCACACAATGACCAACAACTAGGTTTTAGGAATTAAATAAAAATACTTAACCCTAGACCAACTTTAATGATTGATTTAGGGTTAGGACACACAAGTGTATACTAGCAGGGATGAGATTAGTTATTTTATAGACCATAAAAGACATAAAGATTATGAAATCAGTTATAATCACTTACTTTTAACTAAAATAAAAAACAAATTCTACTTTCATTTCCTACGTATGGAGCATTGAGTTACTTACGTTACGGTCTTCAGCAGGTAAGCTGCAAGCGGCTAGGAAGGCTCAGAGTCAAGCCTCCCTTTCTGATAGAAGGGAGTGAGAAAGAAATGAATTTTCAGATCGCCTAATTTAGTAGCTCAAAAATATGTGGAATTCGTCCCATGATGAACAGAGAGGAACCCGATGAGGGAAGTGAGACAATATTTAGACCTTGGCTGTCACAACACACCTTCCTCGTTGGGTCTCCGTGCACTGGGAGAGTGAGTCCTCAACGACCTGAGTGATTTCGATCACCAAACAGGCCTTTTATTTTGTAGGTAACATCGGCAAAGCGTATCATCACTAACTTTCATTTATTATCGCCCTTTGTTTTTTAATTAAAATCTAATCTAACCATTCTTTTTTGAAAATAATATATTTTAAAAACAATTAATCATTTGGCGAAACAAATTACACGATTACGACAAGTACTTAATTATATTTTAGTAGAAGGATACTTTTAGATACTTTTGACAAACTTTTTCTTTAGTCTTATTCAAGGATCTTCGGTAGAGGAGTTTGCATGATATATCACATGTGATACAAAACTAATATGTAAGTTCTAACACTCAACTTATTGTCGTAAAATGAACATAAATATTTTTGAAGAACTCCGATGTGTCTCGTTTGATCAAGTTTTTAATTTATAACACAAGTACCGAAATTGATGAACAAAACATATACAGGCAAGTATGACCCTTATTTGGTAAGTCGAGATTATTCACGGGGACTATTTAGTTTTTGGGGTTAAGTTTTGAATACAAGTCTTGACAATGATTTTTGATTAATATAAAAGCAAGCACAATAGGATGATAATAAAAATTCAATAAGAGAAACATACACTTGTTTAGATTATTTTGGTTACTAGTTTGCTTATCCAACAACACCTTACAATAGTTCTTAACACATTGATTAATCCAATTAGACGAGTAATCCAATCTATTGTTTTTAAGACATATAATCCTTGTCAAAATCATATAGAAATTAAAACAAGCATTAAGCACAATAGATTTAATTCAAGACTAACCCTTATATGGGAAAATTGATTCGTGGTACTTTCATAATTTTACCAACAACCACACTTAAGTTTCTTGCTTAATTAAACCACTTGAGAAATGGTCAATTAAAAATATAGCCAATCATAGACAACAGGATATAATTGATTGATAACAATGACCAATTTGACATATGACACGGTTAACAACCAACCAAGTTTGATAAATAATTGTTACATAAAACTTAAACACAATTGGATTTTAGTATTAGCTTGAAATTGACTTTAGAACTAACGGTCAGTAAAAAATATAGCCAATCATCCATAACACAACCATCATCTAAACAAGTGCACAAATAAACTAGCCACTCATGGCAAACGAAGTCATAATCTCAGAATTTTTGATGCTAGAAAAAATTAATTAGATCCTACAAAGTTTTATATTACACTATAAATGATTTGGCAATGATACCTACATAAGTAATGGTTTTCCTTGATGATTTAAACCTTTATTTGATGCTTCTTTGATCACCCAAATGCTCCTGAATTTCAGAGATATTCTTGGCTATGAGATGGCTTGAAAAAGTGTTAACTAAGTGGTTTAAGACTTAGCAAAGTTCCTGCAAAAGTTGGAGTATTTTCTTGGTAGAGTTGTTGTGAATATGGTACCAAGAACTAGCCAAAATGTTGTATATATGCTTGAGATGGGAGTACCAAGCCATAAAAGGGTAAACTTGGCCTCCAAGTGTCATAAATTTGCAGAGAAGTTAGGTTAAAAAGCCAAATGACCGGACTTGAAAAGTTATGGCACTAAAAGTAGCATTAAGTGTAGTTCATGTTTGGGCAGCAATAAGAGAAACTGGCGGCACAGAGAAGGCAGCGACACTATAAGAAGCCGGCGGCAGTGGAAACCCGCGGCATTGAGGGAAGCCAACGGCATTGGACTTTTCCTGCGCGCACTTTTCTTTTACTTTCTTTTGACTCGATAGCGGCTGATTCAATTGATGTCGACCATTTGTTTTCTCTCAGAAAACACTTCATGCATCATCTTTAATTCTTTGGAAATAATGATTTATAACTTTATCCTCTTGATTATGCTCTGTGAGACTTGAACTTGGCGGGATATTCTTTACACATGCACATTTCTTCACTTTTTTCTTTATTTCCTCATCTTTTCTTCAATCTTCCAACTTTGGCTAACTAAGAATACAAAATACAACTTTTCATAAATATGAGCTAAAAACCCCGTTAGTTTAACCAAATAGCATGGATAAAACACAAATAACGCTTATAAAAATATACTTGATTTCAGCGTTATCAAATCCCCACACACTTACACTTTGCTTGCCCTCATAAAAATCTGTAATTTAAGAAAAATAAATCCACACGGTGCACAAAAATTGATTATAAAAATATGATGCAAATCTAACAAGTATGAGTACGAGATAAGATTCATCGTTTAAGCTTTTTGGGGAAAACTCGAGATGTTTTCCAATACCCAAGATTTTCTTGATTGATTAACATCTCTAAGAACCTAACGAAAAGGGAATAGTGTATAATTTACTCATTTACTCATTTATTTAAGCAGTGGAGTATAAAAGAGAAATCGCACACATTGCTTAGTATGATTAAATTCATTACCATAGGATTGTACGAGAAACAAAACAAATCCGATAGGTCCTAAGCACCAAGTGTACACATCTAAAGAAGCATTATTTGTGTTGTATAATTTAGGCTTTGGGTTAAACAGGTATGGATAAGGCATGGAATTGTTGGTGATAAGGTGTAATATAAGAGTATGAAAGTCAAAAATCTACAACCTAGTGTTGCTTGCTACTACATTCCACTATCCATATGAATTTGACAAATTGATCGAATGGTAAAGATGCACCTATTTCATTTGTATCACGTCTTAGCACATTGGCTAATCGATACACCAAAATTACTTCTTCTTCCTTCATCTTCATAATACATAGTACATTGGCTTTATTTTTTTATTTTTTTTCTGGCTAATCCTCCGGCCATCGATCATCATACATAAACTAGTAGCAAGCAAAATGTCATAAAACATAGAGTTAGCAACTTTTTTAAAATTCGTAAGGATTTCCCACATAACAACTATCATTCAACTAGCAAGCAACCAACCATTAGACTTTAACTAAGGTAAGGCTAGGCTAAATGGAATATGTTTTTTCTTTGGCGGATATATCAATTAGGAACAGGAAGGATCAATATGTTTTTCTAAAGGTATCTAGTGCTAAGAGAGAGTACTAACAAATGGGTCCATATGCATGGTCAACAAACTAATGTAGCTAGCTAATAACATTTAAGTGTAAATGGAAGGCAATTTGGTTAATTCCTAAGTTGCTTCTTTATCAGGCGTATACACTTATATCACACGAGTGTGATCTCACTGCGGTATTCGTAATGATTTACAAGCATAAGTTTTAGAATAAATAATATCACCAGCACACACTCATATCAAAAGATTCAAGCATAAAAGATGTATGCTATGTAGGACCTAATATATCATAATCACTTCACATGACTTACACAAGAATTATAGAAAGGAGATAGATAAGAAATAAGGAGAAGATTAGAAGGAAAAGAGAGAATATTAGATTAAGAGAAAAGAGAGTGTTTGGATGGATCCTTACAAGAGTAAAAGAACCAAGACCCGCTCCATCCATAGAGAGGGTATATATACCATCTTATGGGCCAACTCACATGAGCCTTTGTTAGGCCGAATGGTATTTTGATCATGGGCCGGGCTTAGGTTATCGTGGGCTTAAGCCCGCAACATATACAATATTAGATTAAATGAGTAAGCCTGGTTCCCATTCTAGCCTATTACAATGTATTCTAACTAAAGACCGAAGCTTCCTTGTTCGACTCAATATTTTGAGGCTAACAATCTCCCCCAAAGCGAGGTCTTGAATCCCTCAAACTTGGGCAGATTGAGATTGCATTGTCGTTAAGTTCTTGAGTCTCAGTCTTTTTCTTTGTTGTGGCTGGCTTATTCCTTCATGCTTTATAATCTTTGATCTTGATCATTTGTCATCGTCTTATGACTTTGTATTTGATTCTGAGATCTTTAAATCTTTTCCTTGTTTGACTTAGTCATCTTTTCCATCTTGCGATCTTGTGTCTTGACCAACATGCTCATACTATGCATCATTTTGAAAGCTTGCTAACAATCTCCCTTGATAATCTTTGTCTTAATAATCTTGATATCGTTAAGAAGATCTTGAATATTAGAGTTGCGGAAGTATTTATCTTTGAACTTGAGCTTTCTTAATTCTTAAATCTTGATGCTTATAATATGTCTTTGTAGTTTGAGCATGAGCATGTGGTAATGAATCTGACTCAGCTAGAGTGAGGTCGCTACACCGTCGTCTATATATATATTATAAAAGGTTAGTGATAAACAGATATGGACGAATATGGATTTGTCAATCATCAAAGTTTGTTAGCATTAACTTTCGGTTCTTGAGGACCGTTTTATAGTATAAATACTATACCTGTGATCAGGTAGGTTCAATTTTAGAAGAACCTCATTGACAGGGTTTCAAGCTTAGAGTGTTAGATCCTCTAATGCAGATGCATTAGATTCACCATACTTGCTTGTTCTCGTTATTGAAACGTCTCAAAGCAGACACACGATAAGAGTGAATCAGATAGTTAATATCTTTCTGATTAAGTCATCAATTCATTTACTGGACCTAAATCGATATCCGATTGACACAAGTTTGATTCATATAGAATCTCGCAAGTTACCTACCGCAGTGCTGTTTGATGATGACACTAGAAGGATTTCCATTCGTCACTGTGAATACTAAAGAGTATCACTCTGGATGTTCTGGCAAAATCACAAGGATAATGCGTAGGACTCTTGTTAACAGCTTGTAAACTTAATGGTGTTCAATCAAGTGTTTGTCATGAAATGTGTCCTAATGAGATTTATTTATTGATCTCTTGGATCTAGACTCGATTAGTGCGTTTCGGTTTTAGTAATCGAAGGCTAAAGCTGACTGCCACCTTTTTAATATCAACTAACTCGGAGTGAGAAAGTCAATAGAAGTCATGCGTACCTCCGTGACAAATGAGAAAAATATCTTTTGAGAGAAACTTGAATGGCTGGGAAGGGTTGTGTAGTACATCACTAGGTCCATGATGTCTTGTCTTCAATACCAGAATTCATCTTTATAAAAACTGATAGCATATGTATTGACCTGGTTTCTGCCTTAAGTTGTATGTAGGGCTTCTTTCTTTACACCCTTTATCCTTACATTTCATTTTAATTATTTAACCCATTTAATTCTTACCAAGACGTCATTACTAACACATTGTTGTGATTGTTCCAGTGTTAATTCATGTCTTAGTCAGCATTTTTCCCGTTTCTCATTTATCTCCAATCATACCTAAGGACTGCTATTTCTAACTATGGATTGTCCTTGGGTAGATCCCTCCGGTTCTGGTTGGATCATAGACCTAATACCTAACCTAACCACCTTATGACTTCAGAATCATCGTGAAAATAATAGGTTGTTGGGTATTTGATCAAGACCATAAAAACTTGAAAATCAATCAAAGTGTTTGAAGGAATTATCAAAATTGTTTGACACTTTGAGAGTTTCATCTTTTGAGAAACTCCCCCTTCACACGGGCATCAATAAACGAAAGTGTTTAGCACATGTGGGTAAGAGTACAAAGCACTTTGAGTCTTTTAGATCACTTATTATATTCTTGATCACATTTAATCACATTTCTCCCCTTATTTTAAATAATAATGCGCTTAGTCTTTGAAATACCAAGTGATTAAAATTTGTCTTGAAAAATTCAAGGGGATAGATGTGATTCAGCATGAATTATGTGGAACTTTTTCTTCTTGCTCCTCCTCAATTTTACATATGTTTTGTTGATCCCAATGAACAGCTCTTAAACTCCTTGATGTAAGGTTTAGTTGTATTGAATATATCCAAGACAACTATGGTAGAAGCTAAGATTAAGAATATCACAAACTATGCGGAATCTAGTTTGTAATACTAAGAAGAACAATGAAACAGTAAAACAATCAAAGACAAACAGTTTATCAAACTTTCAACCTCAATATATTAAATACGAATACTCAAAAGTATTAGGGTTACAAAAACCTTGAAGCTATGACAATGACTCTTTTTGGTACAATGAATTCTATACCTTAGGACCTCCTTTTATACACCAAGGAGTCCTACAAGGCTTACAATACTTTCTTAAGTTATCATAATCTTTTAAACAAATAACTTATACATATCTTTTACAAAAATAACTCAATATTTATCTTCGTAAGTATTCTTGTTCTCCAATCCTTTCTCTTGTCTTTATCCATTTGACAGTAGAAACTTTTCCAAGCAGTTGTAATCTTTTAGCTGTTTAAACCAGCAGCATCAACTTTTGAACTAGAAGCACTAACTGAGCACAAGCAATAGTAAACACTTAGAATATTTTCTTTATTCTTCATCAGCAGTACTAAGTTACACTAGCAGTACTAACTTTATGCTAGCAATTGTAACTTTATTCTAGCAGTACTGACATATACTAGCAGTACTAACTTTTGTACTAACAGTACTAATATATACTAACAGTAGTAACTAGCAGTAGTAACTTTATACTACTAGTACTAACTACTTAGCATAATTTTCATTAGTATCACCAATAATACAAAGTATACCTAAGCAGTATTAACTCTAAGAATCATCTTGAAGTCTTTAAATCCTAATAATCCTCCCCTAAACTTGATGTTCATCTTCTGAATCATTAAGTTTCTTCATTAAAAGTCTTCATCACTATCAGGAGGATGCATTCAAACACTTTATTGACCCTTTTTCTGCTTTGTCATGAGCTTGAGTAGTTGATAGCACATCTTATTCCAATAATCAGCTTGAAGTTTCTTGTTGAGCATATTTGTGATTGTTATTGGTATGAGGGGATATCTCTTCTCAACTAACATAAAGATATGAAGATCTTTAAATCTTACAAAGTGCACTCCACAGGAATCAAATAGCTTCCAAACAGTCACTTTGGATCCCTGTAAACTCCTCCATACTTCACTCTTTATGTCAGGTTCAAACATTACTTTCAGATCACCCCAAAACACTCTTTCATAATCATCCCCTGGCCTTGTATTCCCATGTTTAGCTTTAACCAACTTCCAGAGAGTCTCTAAATCTTCTCTATCAATGTTCTGAAGCATCTTAATCATTGATGAATACCTTTTTGAACTTCCATCAACTCTTATCAAGTGATAGAATCCCTTCTGTCCTTCTTTAACAATCTTATATTCAACAATCATTGGAGGTTTGGTAGCTAGAGGTATAGCATCAATTGCTATTTCCTCTTTATCTTGAACTATCTCTATATGCTTTTTCATCTCAGCTTCATCATCTTCTTCAGCTTCTTCATGCTCATTTGTCTCTTTATCATCCTTTATTCTTTGTCTTTTAGAAGATTCTTGTTTCTGCTTATTCCTTGCTCTTTTCTTACCAATTGATTTCTTTCTGCTACCTTCATCTTTCTTTTTACTGCTTTTTACTTCTTCAGAATCCATGGGTTTAAAATTGTTTATCCAACCTATTGTCTTATCAAAAGCCTTCTGGATTTCTTCATAACTCTTATTCTTTAACTGAATATGAGTAAATCCTCCTATATTCTTCAAATAAGTGCACATTTGATTCCTTCTCTGACCTTTTGTTAGTGGCTTTCTTTTTTTTTCTTTTGCTCTTAACTTAGCAAAGCGTCTCTTCCTTTTATTCATTAGTTCCATAAACAATTTTGACTTTTCTTCAATTGTCAATTCACCTTGCTCTTGTAATCTTTTACACAGCTCATAGTCAGCATCCATCATAGCTTGCACATTGTCCCATTCTTTAATTTTTGCTAAAGTGGCTTGTTCTTGTAATTTAACATTCTCTCTTTCAAGCCTTGCTGCTTCTTGTTTTTCAGCATCTAGCCTTCTTGCAAGATCTTCATCAAGTCTTATTTGATCCTTTTTATTCAAAGGAACTTAAGGTTTAACCATCTTAGCTTTCCCTTTATCCTTAATGCTTGAAGAAGATACATATGTTGGTGTTCTTGTTATGGTTTCACCAGCATCTCTAAATGTAATGCCTTTAGCTTTGAGAATTGTTGAAGGTACTGTTGTGACTGTACTCTGTACTAGCTCTTGTATCACAACCTTAGATTTTTCACTCTTCAATTCAGCCAATGTTTGAGCTAAGGTAATCTCTACTTCAGTTATAACAGGTTGTGACACAACAGTAGTAGAGGGAGCAGCAGTACTAACTGGAATTTTAATACTAGCAGTAGTAAGTGTTTCAACAGCACTAACCTCTTTAGGAATCACATCATGCTCTTTTTTAGTCATATCATTTTTAGCAAAAACTTCATCACCAATAAGAGCATCTGTGTTAAACATTTCTGTATCATCTGACATCCCTTGAGTTTCATCAACTAAAGAAACTTCAGCATCCTTATCAATGTATTCAGTACTCCTCCCCTATTTGGATTCATCCCCTAAGCACCCAAACCTTCATCATTTGAGGATTATACTCTCCTTGTGCTACCAACCCTGTACAATCTTTTAAACTTATGAGTTCTCTTGCTGGCCTTCTTCTCAAGTTTCTTCACCCTACTTTTCAAACTGGCTATCTCTAACACTTGAGTTATCTTTGTAGTCTCCAAGGCAAGAACTCTATCAGATAATTTGGTACAAAGGTTCATCAATTCATAAAGTTGCATTCTATCCTCACCACTTTTAGATGTATCATAGGATTGTGTAGGCACAAACTCCTTATTTGTCTCCTTTTCAGTCATAGGTTCTATAGAAGCACTAGATTGAGAAACCTCAATGTCCTTTCTCTGCTTCCTTCTAGACTGTTTCTTCTGGGGTTTAGATGTAGATGGTTGAGTAGTAATGGGTGTCTATTGAGAATCAGTAGGAATGTCTGAATCTACACCCTCTTCTTGATTAGCAACCATCATTGTTGCAAACAGGGGTGGTTCTGTAGAAGCACTAGAAGATAGAGAAGCTGCCGAGCCTATTGTAAGGAAACGTATTAACCATATTTAATCTAATAAAATGCAGGTTTTAGTTTATAAGTGCAATGATTGTCTTACCTTGTTGTTGATATATCATTCCTAGATTTAGGCGACACTTCTTCCTAAAACCTAGACATGCTAATTTTGTTACAATTAAACACATCCACATAAAGCAATCATGGTTGATTATAATCTATATTAGAAAACAATAATGGTGATCTTACTGAATCCTAGCTCATCGAGACTTTACTAACTTACTGCTTAACAGCTCTTTATATACTAGTAGTCCACTTGTACAAATCTTTACTCAGGGAATCAGAATGTTATTTGTTGATCCTAGGTCACCTGCTAGTCCAACTTATTCACTAAACCAAAGGCAAAGACAACACATTATTTATGATCCTATTACTCTAGGTATATAAATTGTGGATATAGAGAGCTATCCCAACATTTAGCTAACTCTCTATTTGTATTCCTAGATCCAGTTGAATGATAGGTCGCATACTTAAGCACGTAAACGAGTATAAATTGATAAACATAAAACAACATACAACGAATAAGATGCAATCAAAATAAACATAAACCAAACATTAAATTATCATAAACATGGCTAATATCTAAAGGTATTAGCCAATAACCATTGTAACGAATACAAATGTCATAGACGAACAATTAAGGTAACCTAACTAAGTTAATAAATAATACCAACAACCGAACACATATTTAAAGTATAAGAATTTACAAGGGTTTCCTATGGATTAAAGGGCGTTGCATGACCTTCGTGGCTTCTCTTTTCTTCTAAAAGTCAAAGCTGGTGGTTAATGCCTTCTTCTCAGTCTTCGGTATGGTTTTTGCACACTGAAATTCGTCTTTAGGATTCGGTATTTATAGCCTCAGGAATTAAGTCGATACGCCGTATTGGAAGTTGTCAATACGGGGTATTGGTGTTTTCTTGGAGTGGGGACCATGATTATAATATGCCAGAATATTCTAATACTTGATTCTCGATATAGCGTACAGGGTCTTCTAGAGATGGCGTACTGGTCTTTATATCTTCGTGGTTGCTTGTGAAGTCAAGGCACAGATACGCCGTATCTTTTTGCTAGATACGACGTATAGTATGTCAGATCAGCAGTCTTTAAGATTTCTTCGTTTAAGCTCCAAAATGCATGCCTTTTGATTAACTTTCACCAATTGCTCCATATTTAGTGCAAATAATAAATATAAGCAATTAAGTACCAATTCACGCGTAAAATAATATAGAACGAGTAATTTAGCTAGGATAAATGATGCTATAAAATAGACGTTATTTGATGTCATCAGCAATCGATTTCTTGATCCAAATGTCCATTAATCATCACCTACAGTAATCTCATATACAACAAAACAAAACACACAAAATGAAAAATAATTTAAACCTTTTGGATTTATTATTTATTATTATTTTATTATTTTATTTTATTTTGAAAGAAAAGGTAATGCTACACCCTCACACTTAAGTTCAAACATGGGTTAGATAAAATAGGGTGTAATCATTGAAAAATAAACTAAGAAATAAAATATGCAAAAATACACGGGTTGCCTCCCGAGAAGCGCTTAATTTCTTAACGAGTCTTCGACCGGACTCATACTCTTCTTTTATTAATCATCCTCGAATGGAGCCTCCTTACTCGCATTTTCTTTGATGTAAAGAATATTTCCTTTGACTATTCCTTTTTTGCACATGAAGTGATTTTCCTTACTTGACAGCTCATTCAATTGCTCCTCATCATGATAAAGCTTAACAAGGTGTCCATTAACAATGAAACTTCCACCCTGTTTGTCGTATAATTCAACATAACTGGATGGGTAACCATGCTTGACCATGAATGGTCCATACCATTTAGTTATAAGTTTAGGAGCCTTGAATTTATACTTGGAATTGAATAAGAGCACTTTGTCTCCAGCCTTAAATTCTTTCCTGATTCAAAGCTTCTTATCATGATACGCTTTGGTTCAAGCTTTGTAAAGTTTGGAATTCTCATATGATTGGAGTCTCAGTTCGTCGAGTTTATGCAATTATAGGAATCGTTTTTCTCCAGCAATTTTGAGATCAGGATTAAAGCTTCTCAAGGCCCAGTAGGCGTGGTGTTCAATCTCAAATGGTAAATGACAAGTTTTACCATACACGAGTCTGTACGGTGTTGTACCAATAGGAGTTTTGTACGCCGTATGAAATGCCCATAGTGTATCATCGAGTTTCCTTAACTAAACGGAAGGATTGTCCTTAACCGTTTTTCAAGTAATCTTTTGTTGGTATTTTCGACTTGCTCACTAGTTTGAGGATGGTAGGCTAGAGCAAATCGGTGAGAAAATCCATATTTTTTCATGAATTTTTCCATTTGTTAATGAGTTCCTCGATCACTAATCAAAGCTTTTGGAATTCTTAAGCGAGAGAAAAGTTTTTCAAAAAATCAATGACTGCTCGTGCATCGTTTATGGGTAAAGCTTCAGCTTCTACCCATTTAGACACATAATCGATGACAACGAGGATGTATTCGAATTTATGGGATTTAGGGAAAGGACCCATGAAATCAATCCTGCATACGCCAAATACTTCACTGACTTGGATTTTGTTTTGAGGCATTTCATCTCATCGAGAAAGCCAACCAGATCTTTGGCAAGCATCATAATTTTAAATGAGAGTTTGAGCTTCTTTGAAAATAGTTGTCCAATATAAACCAACATCAAATACTTTTTTGGCGGTAGTGGAAGAACTATAGTGTCCCCCAGTCGGGCCATGATGATATTCATCAAAAATTGACCAGGTTTCACCATGAACACATCTTCTTATCATTCCATCGAGACACATTTTTAAGAGATATGGCTCTTCACAAAAATAGCGTTTCAGTTCCGAAATGAATTTGGGCGTAGGTTAAACCTTTCCTTAGAATGTTTCCAAGGAGGTAATTTGCAAAGTCAGCAAACCATGGTATTTCTTCATCGTCGTTTTTTATTTTCATGATAATTTTGTCCAGGAAGTTATCATCAACTTCATCTTCCTTTAATTCATCTAGATTTGGATTTTCAAGACGCGACAAATGATCTGCTGCCACATTCTCTGCTCCTGTCTTATAAGCATATTCTAGATTTGAATTTTCAAGACGCGACAAATGATCTGCTACCACATTTTCAAGACGTTCTTTTTCATCGGCTTTGAGATGAAAAGCTATGATTGCTGGAAGAAGAGAATCTTTCTCCAGATAAGCATATTCTAGGTGAGCGGGAAGATGTTTCATCTTAAGATCGGTAGGTGGATCTTGGATTGATTTTTTAATTCGCAATTGCTCTTCAAGAGTTAATTCCTCGAAATCCTCATCGGCTTCTTCTTTAGGAGATTCTTCAAATTTGACTTCTATGAATTCAACAAATTCTCTGTCTAGATCATTTTCATTGATCTTTTTAGAAGTGCCCATAAAAGGGTCAGAATCATTTAGCAATGCATTCAGTTTTCTTCAGTGAATCCAACAATAACATCGATGTTGAAGCACACGTCGTCATTGGAATGAGAATGTTACATGGCTTTGTTGATCTTGAAAGTGATTCTTTCATTCCCAAATATGAGATTTAGTTCTTTACTTATGACACAAATTATAGCATCGGCGATGTGTAAGAAAGGACTTCCCAAACTAAGAGGGACTTTACTATCTTCCTCCATTTTGAGAATTACAAAATCCATAGGAAAATCAAATTGCCTAACTTGGACTAGCATATTTTAGCCACTCCTATAGGATACTGATAGGATAGATTAGTGATGTGCTGTCGTGTAGGGTCATGTAACATCTCGTATTTTACGGTCATTATTAAATCTTGACTCCGTTCCTATTTTTGCTTTGAATAAAAGTAATGTGTTTTACTTGTTAGCCGATTTGGTGAAAATCGTTAATTTTAGTTATTTGCGAATCGTGCTTTGGATATTTATCTGTTTTAGCGTTTGAGAAACCAATAATTTCATATTTTAGCTTTGGAAGCTTATTTATTCTTATTTTAATATTTCAAGGTCAATATTTAATCCATATTGTATTATTATTTTTAATTATGATTTTAACATTGTCGACCTCAGAGATGATTTATGAACTTAATCGATGATTTTAACATTGTCTACCTTAGAGATTTTTTATGAACATAATCGATGATTTTGACATTGTCTACCCCAGAGATGATTTATGAACCTAATCGATGATTTTGACATTGTCTATCTCAGAGATGATTTATGAACCTAATCGATAATTTTGACATTGTCTACCTTAGAGACGATTTTTGAACCTAATCGATAATTTTAACATTGTCTACCTTAGAGATGATTTATGAACCTAATCGATTATTTTGAATAAAATTGATCTTTTTACTATTTAGCCGATTCATAATTCTTTGATTTAATCTAAACTTGAGCCGTGTTAAGAATTAATATCTGTTTAGTTCACTACATAATTTAAATTTTCAGAAAAAAAGACCAAATGATGTAAAACTATTTTTGTGTTATTCGTTTCCACTTTGTGGTTCCGCCTTAACTCTCAGAATATTTTTTGCTACTTCTTGTTAGCCTCGAAACTACCCACATATCTTAAAATTTATACCTTAAATATCACAAATATCACTAACTAAAATAGTTAGTGGAATAAACCACCTCATTCATGAGGTGGCTAAAACCTACAAAAATCACAAACACATGGCATACCCTCCTTAATCCCTTCCATTAGATGCATGTATGTATTCCATAAAACCACCAAGTATTCATCTAGTTTTCTCATAGTAACAAAAACTTTCACCAATCTTGTCCCTCTTCTCACCCTTTGACGCCACCACCATCACTTAATTTTCACTAGCCAAATTCTACACTAGTTCAAGGCATCTTTGATAACATAACTTTCTTAATATTTAAACACCATCAAGACCATCATTTGACAAGCTTTAGTGGCTGATTTTCTTAAATTTTTTAAAGGTTTATGCATGTCATAGAAATGATTATCTAGTATAAATTGGTGATTATTGAGTTTGGGTAATTTGTTGTTTTTGGTTGATTGGTTGCAAGTCATGCAAAAGTTGATCAAGGGTTTAAAGAGTTATTGTTTTGGGTAAAATGAAGATATGGGGCTGAAAATTTGATTTGGGTTGAGCTAATATTATTGGTTGTTGCATTGGAAACTTTATCAAGAAAGGTGTTTAAGTGGTGCTCATTACCACTAGTTTTATTTACTTTTGTAAGCCTCTATTTTGTTCTCTTCATTTGCTCTTGTAAACAAATTGATTTTGATTTGATTACCTACTGTAAAATATATATATTGTTGTGATTAGAATGTGTGACAATATGGTATGGCATTGCATGCATTTTTGGTGAGGTTAAATCTAATAAGAGCGTGTGTTGGTAAAGAGGATTTAGGGCTGTTATAGATCAGTAGCTAAATTGGATTGGTACGAATTATTTTTTGCTTAGGGCCTTATGGAAAGTTGAATGGGTAGATAGATATATGTTTAAAGTTAATGTGGCTAATTGGATATAATCATAACTCCTCCGGATGAGTGAGTTATGGCCGTTTTACGAAAACTAGTCAAGTCTAGACCCTTGTTAGGAAAACGAGTTTAACTCTAGGTTTTTACACTAAAATGTTGGAATAAAGAGATGAGACCTGTAGTAGACACATAGGGATAACATCTCCATTTGGCCACACTTTAATTGCTATCATAGATTGGAATTTATGGCCGTTTCCATATTAGATTAAAATTCAGGAAATATTCTGGTTTGGGTGTCCAGGGTAAACTAGTCATTTCACATGGTTATGAAACTTTTTAGAAGATGAGGGCTAAATTTTTAGAAATTAGATTCAAAATTCTTTCTATAGGAGAAAGCCTTATATTTTTATCTATCATAGATTAGGAGATAGAGGTCGGCTAAGTCGAGTCAATTCCAGAAATTTAAAATTTACGTCTTGTCTTGAAATCTAAAACATATAGATACACATTGGTTAAACGTGAGTTAAGAGATGAAACTTAGAGGGTGTTTTATTGTATATAATCTCAGGTTAGACATCAAGTTAGGAATAAGAACACTTTGATTAGTCATAATGCAATGCCATGCATATCTTGGAAACATATCTCGTGATCATGTGATTTATTTTTACGTATTGATTTCTTTATTATACTAAGTCGCGTCACGTCTTCTAGGTGGTGCTTAGAAGTATTTCTAGCTCATCTGAAGACTCATCTTACTTATGATCTATTTTCTCTTATGGTGAGTTCATAGCCTCGCATTTAAATCTTTTAAATGCTTTAAAACACGCGAGGGAGATTCATGCTTGTTTTAAAAATCAAACGCAAGTGATTTTGATATGTGAACGTCATTTTGTTGCTATGAGTGTCTGTGTGGTGGCCCTTCCGTCATGGACCGTTAATTACCTATGATGGGTAAACGCTAATTGCAATGGAATAGATCTATTTGGCCAAACAACCCTGTCTAGTGTGTGATCTGTAGTGGTCGCACTGGGAGTAGACATATTGTATTTAGCATCGGGAGTGTGTAACACTATCACTCCGGGATGGGCACCTGGTTAAAATTCGGTTCATGGCTCTAGTATCGTATTGATTGTGAACTACTTGTTTTTCTATGCTTGTGTTCAAAATTGTTATTTATAAACTGTATGAATTCACTCAACATTATTGTTGACGATTTTAGCATGTTTATATCAGATGATTATGCTTGTGCTTTCTTGGATGGGAGTATGGCGTGGATATCTAAAGATTTAAAGACTCAATTTACTTTCACATTCGATAACATTTTACTAAGTTCGGGACCTGTGTAACCATGATATTTTATTAAATCGAATGTGACATTTCATTAAAGGTCTCTTTTGAGGTCGTTTTTTATAACTTGTGTGTATGAACTATGAAGTAGCACCCTAAGTCGTATTCCGCTGCGTTGTGATTTTGGGGGTGTTACAGATTGGTATCAGAGCACTGGTTATAGAGAACTATGTTGTTTTCAAAACCTAGACTATAACCGTTTTTTGAAAATTTTTACGAGTCTTTCACCGTTGTCCGATATCCGCGTACGCGTACTCCCAGGTAACTTATATGCTCTATTTAGCATCTCTAAAAGATTTACATGGATAATGAATAATTAACGCTTGGCGATGATTTCGCTCTCTTACGTCTATCTTATGACGTCTTGCTATTTACCTTATATCGGTCAGTTATATAAATATTGACCACTTTGATTCTCGCGTGCTTCTAGATTTCTCGTCTACTCCCTCGAGCATCAATATTGATATTATATAAGGATACCCATATATATATGGCTACTCTCTTTTTGATCTCTTATGCTTACCTTCAGGATTACTGCTACCTATTATATTAAAGTGATTTATATGAGTTTTGACTATTTAAGGTTGATGTGTCGCCTTGGTGTTATGGATAATGTATGATTAGAATTTGAATCGTGGGTACGCCTACCTACATGTTGTGTATAATTTAGCGATGCTTTATGTATGATTAGAATTTGAATCGTGGGTACGCCTACCTACATGTTGTGTATAATTTAGCGATGCTTTTTAATCGAGCTTGATTTGATGCCTGTGCTAATCTAAGCCTAAAGGCGAAATCATCTACGTAATGATAATTACTTGCATATATGTATGGTACTATGGTACGTCTTAATGAGTTCGTTTACTTCAATATATTATGAGCGATGCGATGATCTCCAAAACATTTACCCAACTGTACTTTATTCCCTTTTGATGATATTGAAATTTGGCATAGTTTGTCAATTCCACTGGTTATTTTACCATTCGACTCTGAGTTTGAACACTCTCCTTATGCTTTTGAATCGCATATGTTGTTTCGTGATCCATCATTTTAAAGTTTTCCAGTTGATGGGAGTATGACTTTAACTTGTCACCTCGGATCGTGTTGTCTTTTGGCACTTACCTTTTTAACGCGTTTGACTAACGTCTCATTATTCTTCTCGTTACTTCTTACTATTTCGATGAATCATGCCGCCAAGGAGACTCCTTCTTCTCAACGTAACATTGTTTTGATATTGTGTTTTGTACCGGCTATACTTAAGTAGGATAATTTATAATCATCTTATTGAAACGAATTGGGACGCCTCTTTATTTGAATAAGGAAATTATAAACCGCAAAACCATAAGTTCATAATTCTTTACTTACATGGATTGGGAAGCCTCTTTATGTAAGCGGCGAATTGTGAATGAGTGGCCTTATGTGTGTCCGACATAACGTAGGTTCATCTGTATGAATCATTCTTTAGACTTCTTCCAACTCATAAATTGTTCATTCGATTCTTTCTGAATCTGTATCGACTACAGCTAACTTGATAAGCTAATAGTAATGAATCATTATACCGTAGTTGAAATTATGTGAAATTATGTGTGAAATTACTTGCTAAATGTGGGCGTTTATGTTGCCACCTCTGTGTGATTGCCTAATGTGATATAATGTGATTTGGATCAGGGGTAACGCCTACCCATGTTTGTGGCTCATTGAAATATAACGAGACGTTAGCGAGTGGCTTCGAGTGGGCTTAATTTTTGGGCTCGTTGAAATATGACGAGACAGTTTGTGGACTGCCGAGTGGTCGTACTTCGTGTGCGAGCTCGAGGGGTCATTTTGAATATCCATGATTGGGCCGCCGAGTCATGATGATTATCGGGCTTGATGGATACGACATCATAAAGAATGATCATGGCTTGATAATTAAGAAGCATGACATTTTGTTGGTTGTTAATTATCCGTGATTAATTCAAGATTTTTATGGCTTGACTATTTAGCAAGCATGAAATGATGTGAAATCAATTTGAATGGCAATTACTTGATTGTGTGTGAATAGTACTATGGTACGTTTGTCGGAGTTATGTATACTCCTAATTAATTTACGCAACCGAGATGTTCTCTTTCGACGAGACCGGTTGACTATATGCATTTTGTGTTGATCGGCGAGATCACCATTTGATATCGAATTGATAATCGCCTTAAAATTTCAAGTACGCCCGAAGTCGCGTAACCGTCACATGAAGAACGTATGAATCCGTTCGAGAATGAGTTCCCTCGTTTCGTTACAAGTGAATTTGGGGCAAGTACATCAAGTAGAGCACCAGGACGATGCTCTTTTAAGGTGGGAAGGCTGTAACATCTCATATTTTACGGTCATTATTAAATCTCGACTCCGTTCCTATTTTTTCTTTGAATAGAAGTAATGTGTTTTACTTGTTAGCCGGTTTGGTGAAAATCATTAATTTTAGTTATTTGCGAATCGTGCTTTTGATATTTATCGATTTTAGCGTTTGAGAAATCGACAATTTCATATTTTAGCTTCGAAAGCTTATTTATTCTTATTTTAATATTTCAAGGTTAATATTTAATCCATATTGTATTATTATTTTTTACTTATGATTTTAACATTGTCTACCTCAGAGATGATTTATGAAATGGATGATTTTGACATTGTCTACCTTAGAGATGATTTATGAACCTAATCGATGATTTTGACATTGTCTACCTCGGGGATGATTTATGAACCTAATCGATGGTTTTGACATTATCTACCTCAGAGATGATTTTTGAACTTAATCGATGATTTTGACATTGTCTATCTCAGAGATGATTTATGAACCTAATCGATGATTTTGACATTGTCTACCTCAGAGATGATTTATGAAGACAATCGATGATTTTGAATAAAATTTATCTTTTTACTATTTAGCCGATTCGTAATTCTTTGATTTAATCTAAACTTGATCCGTGTTAAGAATTAATATCCGTTTCATTCTCTATGTAATTTAAATTTTCAGAAAAGTATCCCGAATGATGTAAAACTACTTTTGTCTTATTCGTTTCTGCTTCGTGGTTCTGCTTTAACTCTCAGAATATTTTTCGCTAATTTCCGTTAGCATTAAAACTACCCACCTATCTTAAAATTTATACCCTAAATATCACAAATATCACTAACTAAAATAGTTAGTGGAATAAACCACCTCATTCATGAGGTGGCTTAAACCTACAAAAATCACCAAACACATGGCACACCCTCTTTAATCCCTTCCATTAGATGCATGTATGTATTCCATAAACCCACCATGTCTTCATCTAGTTTTCTCATAGTAACAAAAACTTTCACCAACCTTGTCCCTCATCTCTCTCCCTTTGACGCCACCACCATCACTTAAACATCATCATCACTCAATTTTCACTAGCCAAATTCTACACTAGTTTAAGGCATCTTTAATAACATAACTTTCTTAATATTCAAACACCATCTCTATCATTTGACAAGCTTTAGGGGCTGATTTTCCCAAAGTTTTTAGAGGTTTATGCATGTCATGGAAATGATTATCTAGTATAAATTGGTGATTATTGAGTTTGGGTAATTGGTTGTTTTTGGTTGATTGGTTGAAAGTCTTGCAAAAGTTGATCAGGGGTTTAAAGGGTTATTGTTTTGGGTAAAATGGAGATATGGGGCTGAAAGTTTGATTTGGGTTGAGCTTATTTTGTTGTTTGTTGCATTGGAAACTTTATCAAGAAAGGTGTTTAAGTGGTGCTCATTACCACTAGTTTTATTTACTTTTGTAAGCCTTTATTTTGTTCTCTTCATTTTCTCTTGAAAACAAATTGCTTTTGATTTGATTACCTACTGTAAAATATGTATATTTTTGTGATTAGGATGTGTGACAATATGTTATGGCATTGCATGCATTTTTGGCGAGGTTAAATTTAATGAGAGCGTGTGTTAGTAAAGAGGATTTAGGGCTGTTATAGATTAGTAGTTAAATTGGATTGGTACGAAATATTTTTGGCTTGTGGACTTATGGAAAATTGAATGGGTAGATAGATATATGTTTAAAGTTAATGTGGCTAATTGGATATAATCATAACTCCTCCGGATGAATGAGTTATGGTCGTTTTACGAAAACTAGTCAAGTCTGGACCATTGTTCGGGAAACAAGTTTAATTCCAGGTTTTTACACTAAAATGTTAGAATAAAGAGATGAGACCTGTATTAGACACATAGGGCTAACACCTCCATTTGGCCTCACTTTAATTTCTATCATAGATTGGGATTTATGGCTGTTTCCATAAAGGATTAAAATTCAGGAAATATTCTGGTTTAGGTGTCCAGGGGTAAACTAGTCATTTCACATGGTTCTGAAACTTTTTAGAGGATGAGGGCTAAATTTTTAGAAACTAGATTCAAAATTATTACTGTAGGAGAAAGCCTTATATTTTTTTCTATCACAGATTAAGAGATACAGGTCGGCTAAGTCGAGTCAATTCCAGAAATTTAAAATTTACGTCTTGTCTTGAAATCTAAAACATATAGATACACATTGGTCAAAAATGAGTTAAGAGATGAAACTTAGAGGGTGTTTTATTGTATATAATCTCAGGTTAGACATCAAGTTAGGAATAAGAACACTTTGATTAGTCATAATGCAATGCCATGCATATCTTGGAAACATATCTCGTGATCATGTGATTTATTTTTACGTATTGATTTCTTTATTATACTAAGTTGCATCACATCTTCTAGGTGGTGCTTAGAAGTATTTCTCGCTCGTCCGATGACTCATCTAACTTCTGATCTATTTGCTCTTACGGTGAGTTTATAGCCTCATGTTTAAATCTTTTAAATGCTTTAAAACCGACGAGGGAGATTCATGCTTGTTTTAAAAATCGAACACAAGTGATTTTGATATGTGAACGTGATTTCATTGCTATGAGTGTCTGTGTGGTGGCCCTTCCATCATGGAACATTAGTTACCTATGATGGGTAAACTCTAATTGCAATGGAATATATCTATTTGGCCTAACGACCCTGTTTGGTGTGTGATCCATAGTGGTCACACTCCGAGTAGACATATTGTATTTAGCATCGGGAGTGTGTAACACTATCACTCCGGGATGGGTACCTAGTTAAGGTTTGGTTCATGGCTCTAGCATCGTATTGATCGTGAACTACTTGTTTTTCTATGTTTGTGTTCAAAATAGTTATTTATAAACTCTATGAATTCCCTCAACATTATTGTTGACATTTTTAGCATGTTTATCTCAGGTGATTATGCTT
The DNA here is from genome assembly GCA_026074375.1 of Tanacetum coccineum. Lineage (NCBI taxonomy): Eukaryota > Viridiplantae > Streptophyta > Magnoliopsida > Asterales > Asteraceae > Tanacetum > Tanacetum coccineum. The sequence goes on along the minus strand of BQNB010042344.1, from coordinate 10,136 downwards.
GTGCTTGCTTGGATGGGAGAATGGCATATATATCTAAAGATTTAAAGACTCAGTTTACTTTCACATTCGATAACATTTTACTATATGAAATGAGTCAAGTTTGAACTCATGTTGTTTTTGCAAAACCGTTTGGGACCTGTGTAACTCTGATATTTTATTAAATCGAATGTGACATTTTATTAAAGGTCTCTTTTGAGGTCGTTTTCTGTAACTTGTATGTATGAACTATGAAGTAGCACCCCAAGTGGTATTCCGCTGCGTTGTGATTTAGGGGGTGTTACAGGTTAATTTATTGATTACCATGTTTTACATTTATATTTAGCCACTTATCCTAAAACAACACTTTAACGGGCATTGTACCCAATCGGGTGGAGTTTCGTGGTAAGTAGGGTGTCGAACACTAAGAGCGAGGTCGTTAACCTTATAATCTATCAGTATTTTAATTACTCTAATTAAGTTAATTCTAATTACTAGTTAAACCTATACTATATAAGTTTTCTAACAATGATGGGGGGTTTTCAGCCTGAGAGACTAGCACAGGTTTTATGGTGACAATAATCAATTCTAAACACAATAAACATGCAAGAAAACAATCAGAAGATAAAAGAGCGGTACAAGCCAAATGATAGAAAACCGTATTAGCCATATTAAATCCGATTAAATACTGGTTTGTTTATTTAGTGCAATGATTTCTTATCTCAAAGCGGCATATCATTCTTAAGACTTAGGCGGGACATTATCTTAAGACCTAGACACGTTGAATCCTGTCACAATTAACGCATCCGCATAAAGCAACCTTTTAGATTAATTATAATTTATCTAGGGATTAAAGCAATGGTGATCTTGATAAACCCCAACCCATTGGGACTTTACCCACTTACTGTTTGACGGTATTTTATATACTGGTAGTCTACTATTCAAATCTTTATCAATTAATCAAGAACATACTTGTTGAAACATTATGGGTCACCTACCGGTCCAACTAAGCTCTTAATTTAAAGACAAAGATAGAACGTTATTTCTGATCCTATTGGTCCAGTAATATAAAACACAATATGGAGAGTTATCCCAGTATCTAGTTCACTTGTTAGGCGTAACTAGACCAGTTGAATGATAGGTCGCATATTCAAACACATAGACAAGTATCATGTGATAAATGATGTGTACTTTTTAATACGTATAATAATAGAAAGTAAAGAAAATTCCAAAACTACCCTTGAGGACAAAGGTAGTAGGAAAAATCTTACAAAAATACTATACGTTTAACCGGTAAGTGATTACCGGGTCGTTTTCCCAAAGACTTATAAAATTGAGACCTCGTTTGTTATTTGGACAATAACTTGAATTGGTCCGAAGATGATTTGTTTTCTAAAATTCTAATAGTGAGCAAATAAAGGGACAATTAAACTTAACTACAATAATAGGAAATTAAATTTTAACTAAAAATGCAAATCGGGAATCCTAAACGGGACCTAAAAACCCTAAATTAACAAAATTAATTCCTACAATGATCTTTTCGGTTTTTATAAGTCTTAATTAACTAAAAATCTAGGACAAAGAAAACTAGACCAAAAACGAAAAAGATTTAGGCTTAAAAACTCTAAAAACATGAACGGGATTAATCCCGTTCTTTAAAAAACAAGATTTTGCAATTTAAACCCTAGGAAAGCAAATATAATTTTCCTAGGTTCTAAATGTTAAAAGAAAATTTTCTAAAAAAGAATTATATTTTTTTGACTTTTTTATAATTTTTTATGAATTAAAAACGATTTTAATGAGGTTAAATGTTTAAAAATACTAAACTATTTATAACAATTCTGAAAAAATTAGCAAAAGTAAATTGAACAATGTAGAATCTAAGAAAAATAAGATGGGAAAATCAGCTTATTGAATAAGCTATGAAATAAGCCAAAAGTGGCTTATAAACTACTTGGGCTAAAATGACTATAAAGCATTGATTCTGCAAACGATAATCGAAAAATTCCCCAGGGCAGATGGTTGGGTGTGTGTGTTGTGAGGTTTATAAAAGGGTTGAAACTGAGTTGAGGTCGGGGGTTCGAGTCTTGCTCACCCCCGACTTCCTTGGTTTCCCTTTTTTTTATTTTGCTAAAACCTAAAAAGCAAAGTTGTAAAACAACTTATATTAAGCTATTTTTGTGAAAACAACTTTTCTAAAAGTCACTAATAAGCTAGAAAAAGCTTAAAAATCAGACAAACTACACTTAGCCATTTTTTTACTCTTAAACAAAACTAAATAAGCTAAAATCTGAAATAAGCTACCCTAGGACTAAATAAGCTATTTACTACTTATTACTAACCTAATAAGCTAACCTGAGCTAAAAATGAGCACAAAGAATAAGCCATAAGCTAAAGATTTCAAATAAGCACTTAGTGAAAAACTGAAAACCAAACAGACAACTTAGCTACTTTGGGCTTATTTTTAACTATGCAAACGGATCCTTATAGCAAACTAACTTATACCTACTTAAACTATGACCTATAAGCTACATAAAACTACTTTTGAAAAGTATTTTGAAATCTCATTAAGCTAAGAAAAAGCTAACTGAAATAGCTTCTTTTGACTTTTAACTATGTTTTTGGATTTTTTGAAGAAAAGATAAAATAAGCTAAAACCTATCCTAAATAAGCTATGAACTACTAAACTTTAACCTTATAAGCTAATTTAAACAACAACTAAGCAAAAACATAATCTATAAGCTAGAAATCTCAAATAAGCTCTTTGACAAAAACTGTTAACCCAAACAGTCCATAAGGGCAACTTTGAGCTTATTTTTCAATAAGCTAAAGGATCCTTAGGGACTTTTGGCTTATTACACTAAAAAGAGTACCTAAAATACTACTTAAAACAATAATTGAAAAACATTTTAAAATTTAAATGAACAATGAAAATTCTAAATGAAAACTGCTTATTAACTCAGACTGAACTAAGTGTGTTTTTGGTTCACTTAAAAGATAAAAAGCTAATTTGAAGCTTAAAAACAGATGGCTCAATGAGATTATTTTTAAAAAACAAGTTTAAACAATTGTGAACTACCCTATAACCTACTTATGCTACGAATATTAAAAACTAATTATTACTTTAAACTTCTGAAAAATGACATTGAAAAATGCCTCTTGTCTGTTTTCCCTATCTGATGCATATGACACTTAAGTGTCCAAAACCTAAAAACTATCAAATGCAGGCTTAAGGAACCTGTTTCTATATCTCTAGAATACTTAAGCTGAAACAAATTGAGCAATGACTTCCTCTAGAACAGACCCTAACTTAAAATGCTTATTAATTTGAACTATTGTGACAGATTCTATCCATTATTTAACCAAGCTAAAAAAATTGAATTAAATCTACAAACTCTTTAAATTTCTCCTTTATAAACCTCAAAAAAATAGAGTTTAGAATCAATTTAAAGAAACAAAAGTCACTCTGTAGTATTAACTTTAGTTAATGCTGCCTTGACCCAAACACCCCTTTAAATGTCTCAAACTCATTTTCAGCTTATATTTTTAAAATTTTAAGAACAATTCCTTAATACCAAATAGTAATAAGCTACTAGCAGACTTAATAAGCAACAATCAATAAGCAAATAAGCAGGAACTATAAGCAAACTATCTAAGCTATTTTTTTTGTTTTTTTAACTTATTTCATGACAAATAAGAGAAGATTATGATTTTAATCTAATAAGTAAACACAATAAGCATAAAACAATTATAATAAGCACAAATAAGCTACCTAAATAACAATAAGCAGTAATTAAGCAAAATTAAGCTACATAACAGATTTAAAGCTAGATAATGTAAATGAAAACTTACATAAGCCTCTGCACTAAACAAGGCTATAAAAGCTCTTTTGAGCTATCAACAAGCTCCAACTTATCCTAAGATAAGCTGGTGAGATAAGCTGGAGAGGTCCTGGAAGTCCTTCCATGATTGACTTCCCTTCCTTAAAAGCTGTGGTAAATTTGATTGTGGATTTGAGAGTAATTAAGCTCATTTAAGCTTTTTAAGCTTGAATGAGTATTTAGCTAGCTTATGAGTAGATATGATAACTTATTAAGCTTATTAAACCACATTGCTTATTATTGCAATTTAAGTAAAAGCAGATTCTAACACAAGTTTAAAAGGTGAAATGCAAACTTTTATTGATGAAAAACAGATTACAAGGCTTTTTAAATGGAAATTACTAAGGCTTAACCTACAATAAGCTAGAAAATTACAATAAGCTATCACTAAACTAATCCTAAATTAAGCTAAATATCTCCCTGTGAGGAGAGCCTTGTATTTATAGGAGAGAAAGGATTCTTCTAGGTCTTCAAGCACGCTCCTCTTATCCTTGATCATCACCCTTCATTTGTTTCCAATCATTGGATCCTATCTTTCATCCGTTGGATTAATTTTCCTCACACGGATTGCCAAGCTAGCAATCCCATAAGTTGGGAGGGTGTGCTTCTTTTGGCTTTTCTTTAGTGTAAAAATCCATCTCTTGGTGTATTTGTTATCATCCAACGTGTCATTCCCATTGTTAATTCTAGCCAATGAGAGCACTTGATGACATTTTGCTCTGCCAACTCAATGCTTAGTACTCGAATCTTTTAGCCACATAGTCAATTGGGATTTACCCTTTTTTTTTGATGCAGGGTTAATTGAGGGAGATGATGAACAGTAGAAACAACATTTCGCGCCCTTTTCTTTTCTTTTTATAACATTATTTGACCCAGTGTGAAGGGTGTTAACATGGGCTCGGGTAAAAAGAAATTAGGCTGGTGTATAACTTGGGCTTAGGTAAATGGTTTTAAGAGTTTTGTTATAAAGAGTTAACGACCATTAGTCTTCATAATAAAAAGACTAACGGTGTTAGGGTTTTTGGGACTTTTTGTGAATTTAATTTAACAATAAGGCTCTTTTGGGAATTTTGAGGGTTTTGGCATTTTGTGAGTTGACCATTGTTGACCAAGAGTTGACTTTTGATAACCTTTTGCTAGAAACTTCCGGCTCTTGTGCACTTTATCCGTTCCCGTGTCCGTGTTTGTTCGGTTTTGACCGTTTTCTTGTGCTTTTTGCAATATCCGTACCTACACATCACAAATGACAAAACAATCAATATACAAGCATAATTTGCACAATTTGTTCATTTTAAGGCCATTTTTGGTATAAAAAGGATATGTGATTTCTCACATATCAAAATTCCTCAAACTAAGTGATTGTCATGTCCTCACGCAATATTATATGATCTAAAACCAAATACCTCAAAACTTCCCCAAACTAAATCTTTGAAAAGTAGCAAAGACTTTTGTGGGGAGAGTTAAGAAATCACAAGCTTTAAAACACCATATTTTCCTATTTTTCAAAACTTTTTCCAATTTTTTTAGCAACTACCTAGAATATTCTGACTTTCGTTATTTCCATAACTGTTAGGGATCATAGAACAAGATGCATTTCGATTCGAGAATGCCCCAAAAAAGATAAATTCATCGCACCCGACTTTTCACTAGCTCCAAACCAAGCTTAAAACGAAATCACCGCTAAATATCATACTCATATTTGCAACTTGTTAACTTTTCACTCCCGACAATTATTATATCTTTAGGTGAATGTGCTATTTTGAATTTCAACCATGGATCAACGTTTTGCAAAATTCTATGTTTCACGTTCCACCCAAGAATAATGAGTTTGAAGGCGAGATCATCCCATGCAGCAACTTTCGTCTCGGCACATCCCAGCCTTGCGGCTAAGTGACCAGGCTTTTGACACCCCACAAAGACTAGTATCGGGACTCACAGACCTTAGGTTTCAAAAACTCTCAAGTTTCCCGTATATACATAGCTTGTTTAAAAACTTAAAATGAAATAGTCAAAGTTCTAAAACATATTTGAATTTAACTAAAAGAGATCTATTTATTAATTCAAACTTAAACATAACATTTATGCAATTGTAACCCTCGACCTTTTAGAAGGCTGCAACATCGGTTGTGGGCTGGCAAGATGCAGCAAACTTTTATCCGTCTCGGATTTTTATTCTTACTATCGGCTTTTTTTAGAAGACTACCACATCGGTTGTGAGCCGGCAAGAGGCAGTAAACTTTTATCAGCCCACATTTTTTATTCTTATTATATTTATTTTTTTATTATATATATATTTATTATTTTTTTATATAATATATAAAGAAGACTTCTTTTTGAAAAATTCAAGTATAAATTTGAACTAAGACTAAAATTTTTGCTATACTCTACATAAAATATGTTGATTTAAGTTTAATCTCCAAAAACAGCACGTATTTTTAATCCGGTTAGGAGCTTATGGGAGAAAAAGCCACAAATTACATACATGAGCTCTTAAGATTTCTAAATAATCCTTGCTTAGCATCCAATTCATAATCAACTCTATCATTTTTCGTTCTTCGCGAATTTCCGCGAACGCTTAGCCTAAAAGTTAAGGAACAAGCTAGAGCTCAACACGCTCGATCAGGTCAAAATTTATTCTTATTCTACCCAGTAGGAAAGTCAAAATTATGACAAAACAGTTATTTTATTTTTGAATTTTTTTTTAAATTTTTTTTATGGGAAAACAGGGTACGTGAGAACAACGAGCAAAGGTGTAGGTAAGATCATATCGAAGATATACTACCCCATACTAAAATTAAACATTGTCCTCAATGTTTCCTAATCTAAGGCTTATAACCCCATACTAGAACTCAAAAAGTCGAATGCATGATCCGAGTATGGAGAAAGTATCACACAAATCTTAAGCCGTTTATCAAGTATGCTAAAAGATAAATGTTAGTCGATAATAATCTTATGATATCATATTTCCCTAAACTAATTGCAAACAAAGGCTAGGAAGCTCGAGTGAACCGGGACAAAACACCGAACACGAGAGTCTTCAGAAAATTTTGGGTCAATCCTGCAATCAATAACGAGAATCGGAAAAGTACAAGCCTCCTCACATCACACTAGAAATAAGAAAGAAGATAGAAGGATAAGCATGAGGTGCCTCCCACGAAGCGCTTTGTTTTTGGTAACCGAGTCACATAGCTTGACTCGATCCCCGAATTCATTCGTCCTTGGTGAAAGTGTGGAGATCTGGGACTACCTTGGATGGTAAGTCCCCTCTAAAGTAATGATTCACACAAATAACATTCACCTTAAAGTTTGGACCATCGGGTTGAGATAACTCAATGGTTCCGTATGGAAAAACTTTGGTGATGGTGAAAGGTCCTGACCAACAAGTTTTAAGCTTTCTCGAAAATATCTTTAAACGAGAGTTGAAAAGTAAAACTCGATCACCAACATTGAAAATGCGGTTTTTGATCTTAGAGTCGTGAAGCTTCTTCGTCCTCTCTTTATATATCAAAGAATTCTTGTAAGCTTGATCACAAAGCTTATTAAGTTCATTAAGTTGAAGCTTCCGGTGATCACCCGCGATTTTAAGATCGAAGTTAGCATGTTTCAAAGCCCAATATGCTTTATGCTCTAACTCGATAGGTAAATGGCAAGACTTTCCGCACACTAACTTGTAAGGTGTACAACCAATCGGTGTCTTAAAAGCGGTACGAAATGCCCATAAAGCGTCATCTAGTTTGTCAGACCAAGAGGCACGGTTCTCACCAACCATCCTTTCTAGAATATGTTTCAAGCCACGATTGGAAACCTCCATTTGACCGCTCGTTTGAGGGTGATAAGCAGTAGCTAACCGATGAGTGACCCCATACTTAGACATTACTTTAGCAAATTGATCATTACAAAAATGGGTCCTACAATCGCTTATAATAGGTCTAGGTGTACCAAATTGGGCGAAGAGAGATTTAAGGAATTTACAAACAACTCAGGCGTCGTTGGTGGGGAGCGTTTTTGCTTCAACCCATTTTGACAAATAGTAGACCGCCACGAGTATGACGGGAACGGCCGCATGAAATCGATGCCCCATACGTCAAAGATTTCACAAACTTAAATAGCGTTTTGAGGAATCTCATCTTGTTGTGAAATTTTTCCTTATCTTTGACACATATCACAAGATTTAATCATAGTATGGGCATCTCGATATATGGTCAGCCAAAAGAAACCGGCATCAAATACTTTTTTAGCGGTGAGATTGGCACTATCTCAAAAAGATCTGCTAATAAACACGATAAGAAAACCAAACAACGCTCACGAGAATGTAATCACAACTACATCTATGCAATTGACAGTTCAATGATACTAGGGGCATCTAGGATTCAAATTACATAGTCAAAACACGTACTCGATATAAATATACCTGCTTCCATTTTATAAAAAAAAAGCATTGTGTTTCAAAACAGCGTTAAGACTTAAATCCATAGTAGAAAAGAAGTGATATCAATACACGTAATTGACACCTTGATAATAAATTCCAAAATCAAGTAAAGTAAGCCAGTGTGTGGAATACTTAGTTTAAAAGACAATAGGAAACAGAATATGTAAACAAGGTTATATTGATCATGTATTTCTCCGCCCCGAGATTTGTAAAGTAAATGTAAAACAAGTGAAAGAGGGGCTATAAACTCACATCGATGAGGAAGAACGATTGGCGGGAATGCGCATATAATATGCACAACACGAACGGAAGACGAAACGGCTCGATCAAGAAGTTGCGACTAATCTTAACAGCTAAGTCCAACAACCTATGAAAAACTCATTTGTGTTTTCCCGATGAATGTTTTGTGTCACAACTTGCGACACGATTGATAAAGATTTAGATTTTCCCAGATTGTAATGGTATTGGTGGTTGGTTTAAATAAATAATTTTGAAAAATATACGCAAGGCCGTGTAATATATATTCTTATAATACTATTCTTATGAACAATAACCCTTATATAATACTTACAGTAAATTAAAATCACAAAAACGATCAATCCAAAGATTTATGAAATATATATTATCTTTGCAGAGTCCTTAATAATAAATGCGAGTTGTTAATTAACCCATTAGTTTGACTCCGATTTAATTAACAGAAACATTGAATAAAAGTTGACACGTATCTTACAAATATATAACTTAGGCAAGCCGAAGTTGGTAACCGTTTTATGAGCATTATAAAAATATATATTAATATTTTATAAATTATTGTTTCAATTCTTTAATAGCACACTTAAAAAATTGTAGGCAGAAGTTTGCTAGGTAAAAGTGTATTTATAGTGACACAAAAAAATATGAGCATATAGTTTTTGACTTTTGTGACGCATTTTATTAAAAAATGTATTTTTAGACTTTTGCCCACACATTTTAAAAAGGGGTAAAATCCATAAATGCTTAATGTACTTTTAAAAAAGACTCATTCTACATACTATACTTTTTTTATTGTTATTATTCTTATTCATCTCTAGTTTTTTTTTCATTACACGTACTTTTTATAAAAATGGATAAAAACGTGTATAAAAACGCATATAAAATCATAAGATAAAATCCATAAATGCTAAATGTACTTTCCAAAAAGACTTATTCTATATACTAAAATTTATATAAAGTATGTGTAATGAAAAAAAAAACTAGAGTTGGATAAGAATAATAACAATTTAAAAAGTATAACATGTAGAATGAGTCTTTTTTAAAAGTACATTAAGCATTTATGAATTTTACCCTTTTAAAAAGTGTCACTAAAAGTTATAGTTAGTGAGTTTTTTTCTTTCATTAGAAGCTCCTCTATCACCAAATGTTTATTTTCTTGTAGTGTTTCATGTTTTCACTAAACGATCTGTCCAACTTTGAAACCAAAATATATATCAAATTTGAGTCGCTCTTAAAATTGTTTAAGAGCATCAATGAAACTAGGAAAGGGTATTTTATCTATTTGTTTTTTTTTTGTTTTAGGATTTAAGTAATGGAAGGAATTTTGGGAAAAATGTTTATTGCAATAAATGGGTAGAAATGTCCAAAAAGTCCCCCGGGTCCCCCACCACTATGGGTATGTTTGGTGCAATGGACTGAGGCTAGGGCTGGAGCTAATGCTTATATTATAAGCCGAGAGCTGAAGCTTATATATTTATAAGGCTATTTGACGAATTAGTTAGAGCTGAAGCTTATTAGGGGGTGCTTGGTTTAAATAGAGCAATGATAATGAGAAAAGCAATAGGAATACTAAGGAATACAATGAGTATTATCATTGA